>JAFEUB010001000.1:385000-480000 GCA_024529925.1 Ophthalmolycus amberensis | reverse complement strand
ACCAAATGACTCAATCGGTCGCTTGACAAACATGAATTCGGAGCGGACCGTACCACGACAGCGGGGGTTGTTGTTGTGGCCAACAGGCTTAGATTTCCAAAGCAAACTGGACAAACCCATCAGAGGGCGTCAGAGGGAGCGATTGTCCCGACAGCTGATCTGATTACAGACAGTTAGAGGAACGCTCGGAGACCACGGAGAGTTCAGGCCTCTGACTTCATCTACGCACCGTGTCGTGGTGCTCCTGATGTCTGATGAACATGATCAGCAATAAGAGGAAACAACATCTTGTTTCCTCGTGATAACGGATCCATTATCTCCAGATAACAGAAATAATTAAACTTGTGATTTGAAATGTAAGCTTCCGTATAAAACTACAAATATAACACACTTTTCTTTAAAATGACCGCAGAGTTCATCATTTCCCTCTTTTTTACTTACTGTTATCAACATATGAATGTGAATCATATTGTGACTGATAAGAGTTAAAATGCAGTTGAAATTAAGTTACAGTCTCTGATCTAATTAAGTTCAATGAAATAAATGTTATCAGCAAAACATCAGGAGGGTTGTTGTTCTGATCCAGAGATGGAGATCAGAACAAACAAACACACACACACACACACACACACACACACACACACACACACACACACACACACACACACACACACACACACACACACACACACACACACACACACACACACACACACACACACACACACACACACACACACACACACACACACACACAGCGTACCGGTGCCTCGGGGGCTCTGGGTGGCGGTCAGGGCGACTCTGCGGAGGCAGAGCAGCTTGAGGAGGGGGGAGGTCTGCTGGTTGAGCTGACTCAGCTCTCTCTTTGCACGAGACAAGTTCATACTGCAGAAACACGACAACAGCAGCAAAAAAATACAAAAACACATCGTAAGTGTGAGGCGAGACACTACAGGGAAAAAACGTTGTTTTCCATCTACAGGTCAACATAAACATTTTGGCCCTAAAGCATCCCCTGCTTTATGGTCTGTTTGACTCTAAATGGACCATAATGTACTAAATGAACATCATGCTGTATTGAAGAAGACTTGAAACTAGAGATTGAGACCATAAACTCATGTTTACAATGTTTACTGAGGGAATAAATCAAGAGAGAAGTAGAGTCATTTTCTCATAAGACTTCTATACAACCAGAGGAGTCGCCCCCTGGTGGTCACTAGAGAGAATGCAGCTTTAAGACGACCGTTACCAAACACAGCTGAACTGACCTGAACTCAGGCTTCACTCCCAGCTCGTTCTGCTGCAGCTCCTGCAGACTCCTGGCGGTTTTGTTGAAGGCAGCGTCCTGTTGACGTGACGGACACATTTCATCAGCACATCAAGTCCATCAACAGTCCGGTCTCACTGCATCTCTGACTCATTAACGGGACGTTTCCGTAGTAGTAGTAAATCATTGTCTTTTGATTTTAGAGACAGAATTTAGCTATTGAGGCTGTCGGAGGGTCTGAAAGCTATACTATACTAATCATTAGTCTAGTCGATACATCGATTTTTTGTTTATTTGAAACATGCTGCATTAAATACAGGAAAACAGGAATTATCACGTAAGAAAGAACATAATCACAGTATTTTTTATTTATCCTTTATTTATGCACGGACACTGAAAATTACTTTATTTTAGATTTGTTTGTTTTTCACACAAAAAAAGAAGAAATTAATAATTAAATTAAATTTGTTTCTCAACGAAGGTAAAGTGATCGCTGTACTTCTTAAGCCATTTTGAAGAGTTGTGATCATATTTTCGATGATTATCGGGTTAATAGTGTGAATCGAAATGATTTTTTCGAGGATAATCGTGACATTAAACTTTAATATAATCCTCTATCAGCAGAAAGTGTCCACAGTGGAACTAAAGGGCATCAAGAGAAACCACAACACTGTTTCCAGAAACTAAAGCTGCCTAAGAGTTTAAAAAATAAAGAAGAAGTATTTTTCAAAAGGTTGGAGCACCACAAATAAAACAAAATATCTCCATCACAGTTCAGACATACCTGGCTGGCTTCAAGCGTTCCCACAAAGTTAAACATTAAATCATGGATACCATGATGAACGTACATCTGGAAAGAGAAGAAGACTTTGTAAGCGAACAGCTGTGGGTCGGTTTTCACACAACAGTGAGTCAGAAACCGAAACGTAGTGATGAGGATGTGGCCTCAATGAAGCCGTGTTTGAACATCGTCTACTTTACTTTATACTCGTTTTAAAATACGTGAAATCAAAAGCTGAGTTGAGCTCAAGTTTCTGCTCCGGAAACAAACTTTAACTTTAGCTTCAATCCACGAACGCGTGCGAGCGTCTTCACTGAAACTAGAGAAGTCGGTGGTGATGTTACCTCCACCGCCTGTTTGAGGAGAGTCATCTGAAGCTCCTGCTTCGCCAGAAGTTTCTGTCGGAGGAATACGGACACATTTATGAGAGCAGAGATCAGGATCAGGATGTGATGCAGAAAACACGGATCTCCGTCATGAAGCTCCTTTGAGCCGCTTTCACACAACGTTCCCAGTGAATTACTGAGGTAACGGCTCAGGCACAGCTTGTGTTTTTCACTGAACACACATTCAGAAACGTTTCCGTCTGTCGCCTTTGGAGGAAGACACAGTCCAGCAGAGGGCGCTAACGCGTCACTTATGGAAGCCGACCGCCATAAAAACCCAACAGAAGAAGAAGAACAACAACAACAATGGGGCGTGTCCGGGGCTGCGGTCGAAAAGTTGAAAAAATTACCTCCTAACGTCGGTTCCTAACGTCGGTTCCTAACGTCGGTTCCTAACGTCGGTTCCTAACGTCGGTTCCTAACGTCGGTTCCTAACGTCGGTTCCTAACGTCGGTTCCTAACCACTTTCCCTTGACCTCCAAGGAAAGATGTGGAGGAGAGTTCATGAGGAGTCAGGAAAAGACAACGAGGAGCTCAGAGGATCCGACTACACTTTCACTAAACTACGTCATTATGATGCGACGGAGGATGTCACTGACTGCCAATGAAACTACAACGAAGAAGAACTACAAACAGAAAGAGCACCTGAAACATGTCACCATGAAATATATTACTTGTCAGCAGTGGCGGCTGGTCAATAGAGGGCCATGGGGCATGGCCCCACCATGAGCCACACAAAAAAAAAAAAAAAAAAAAAAAAATTATAATAATCATAAATTATACAAATTGTCAATATTTGTGTTTTTGAACTATGGAATGTACCCAGTAATGTGTGTAAAATATGATATCTGCGCAAAATATATGCTTTTCCTGCTCGTGCTCTCAGCCTGTGTGCTCTGCTCGTGCTCTCCGCCTGTGTGCTCTCTGCCTGTGTGCTCTCTGCCTGTGTGCTCTCTGTCTGTGTGCTCTCTGCTCGTGCTCTCAGCCTGTGTGCTCTCTGCTCGTGCTCTCTGTCTGTGTGCTCTCTGCCCGTGTGCTCTCTGCCCGTGTGCTCTCTGCCCGTGTGCTCTCTGCCCGTGTGCTCTCTGCCCGTGTGCTCTCTGCCCGTGTGCTCTCTGCCCGTGTGCTCTCTGCCCGTGTGCTCTCTGCCCGTGTGCTCTCTGCCCGTGTGCTCTCTGCCCGTGCTCTCTGCCCGTGCTCTCTGCTCGTGCTCTCTGCTCGTGCTCTCTGCTCGTGCTCTCTGCCTGTGTGCTCTCTGCTCGTGCTCTCTGCTCGTGCTCTCTGCTCGTGCTCTCTGCTCGTGCTCTCTGCTCGTGCTCTCTGCCCGTGTGCTCTCTGCCCGTGTGCTCTCTGCCCGTGTGCTCTCTGCCCGTGTGCTCTCTGCCCGTGTGCTCTCTGCCCGTGTGCTCTCTGCTCGTGCTCTCTGCTCGTGCTCTCTGCTCGTGCTCTCTGCCCGTGTGCTCTCTGCCCGTGTGCTCTCTGCCCGTGTGCTCTCTGCCCGTGTGCTCTCTGCCCGTGTGCTCTCTGCTCGTGTGCTCTCTGCTCGTGCGCTCTCTGCCTGTGCGCTCTCTGCCTGTGCGCTCTCTGCCTGTGCGCTCTCTGCCTGTGCGCTCTCTGCCTGTGTGCTCTCAGCCTGTGTGCTCTCTGCTCGTGCTCTCTGTCTGTGTGCTCTCAGCCTGTGTGCTCTCTGCTCGTGCTCTCTGCCTGTGTGCTCTCAGCCTGTGTGCTCTCTGCTCGTGCTCTCTGCCTGTGTGCTCTCTGCTCGTGCTCTCTGCCTGTGTGCTCTCTGTCTGTGTGCTCTCAGCCTGTGTGCTCTCTGCTCGTGCTCTCTGCCTGTGTGCTCTCTGCTCGTGCTCTCCGTCTGTGTGCTCTCTGCTCGTGCTCTCCGTCTGTGTGCTCTCTGCTCGTGCTCTCTGCCTGTGTGCTCTCTGCTCGTGCTCTCTGTCTGTGTGCGCGACACTCTGAGAACGCGCAGCTAGGGGGGCCTGATCGTTTTGGCCCAAAAGAGACGGGTCTATGAAGCAGTTTAGCCAATTGCTGATTCAAGATATAAATGAGTGACATACAATTTAGCCAATCAGCGCCCTCAAATAGATTCAGCTTGGGGCTAGAACGATCAGGCCCCCCTCGCTGCGCGTTCTCGTCAGGAGAAGTCTCTACGCGCGAGCGCCAGCGCGAGCACTCCTCCTCCAAGACCCGTTTGAGAGGAGAACTTCGGCGGAGATTCTGCAGCCAAAGAGCTGATATCAGATCAGCCTGACCTCACAATCAGATAGCAGACTACATGCGAAAGCTTCACTAGCTGTACACCAGACAGGTTTGGCTAGCTGGATGACGTCATGCTAATCATTTATTTAGCTTTTTAAAACAACGGGGACGGATCCAGCACGGACAGTTACGGGAGTGAGGAGGTAAGGAAACATGAGAACACCAGGACACACATGGAGAACTCTGTCAAGCTACATATTCGGCAAAGTGAACATCTTTTCTTCTACATAGCCTCAGTCTCATCTGCTTAACTTGGTCATGGAGGCATCAACATGTAATAGAGATGTTAAATTAACAGTGAAAACTCATCATAGCTTAATTTAACATCAGTATTCATAATTACACTTCATGTTTACTTCTCCTGATCTTTACCTCCTATAACAAGGTCCATAGGGGACATCTCAATAAATCAACATGTTATATTATATTATATAAGTGTTATTTACTGATTGTTTTCGTGTTGGAATACATGTTAAATATTTAACTGCCAAGTAATAATGAGTGTTTGATACTTACATTTTTTTTGCATTAAATCATACTGGGATGTTTGCTGAAATTGATAAGATGGCCCTACCTAGAACATTTTCCACCAGCCGCCACTGCTTGTCAGCATGAAGGCTTTGTAAAGAGCTTCTTCTGTGAAGGAGAGAAACCGGAGCTGCTTCCTTCTGTCACGCTGAACAACCAACATGCTTCAGCAGAAACAACTCGCTCGTTTAACATCAATGTAACGGTTCAACATCTATTGTTGAGAACGAGAATTAGTTCATTGACAGTTTGTTATATTTACTGTTTTTTAAATACGTGTAAAACAAAATAAATGGTCGTCACTGTCTGTTCATATCCATCAACATGAATACGAGTAGAATTGTTAAACCTGTGGAAGGTGAGCATGTCCTTTGTTTTCAGGGACAGTCGAATGGACGGAATGATCTCCGTTCCTTTGGTGAAGGATGGTCCCGTGTCTCCTATGCTAAAGGAGCTAGGAAAGGAAGCATTGAAGCACCTTTCCTCATTATTTAGAGAATTTCGACCGCAGCCTGGACGAGCATTTAAGCAGCGGAAGACGTCTTTTTGTTAATGTTCAGCAACGTGACGGGCTGAGGAGCTGTTTTGTTATGCTGTTGTTGCTGATATGTTTCTTCTTGACCTCTTTTCAACCGACGTGGACAGAAAGTTGAGGACGATCATGTGATGCTATCGAAAGCTACGGAGCAGCGACCGAGTGGAGCTCGTGGGAGGATTGTTTTTGTAGAAATGTATTACAAGAGGACAAGAAGAGTCCTCGCTGAACTTTCATGTCACATTCAGTGCAGAGTTTCCCCGAGAATCACTTCCCTATAACCTCCATCAGTCGGAGCGGCGGGTCAGGTCGTACTCACCAGACGAGAGTCTCTCAGCAGACACTGAAGACATTTAGTGTAAAGACCGTTCACCGAGTCCTGAGAGGAGACAGGACGGCAGTCAGGAACACTCCAATCTCATGAAAGGGTTTTAATCACTGTTAAAACAAATGTATCACGATGCAGCGTCTGTGTGTGCGACCACAACAGCTGTATTCAAATGATGAATAAATAAATATTATATGAGATGGAATAAAAAGATGAAGGAATGAAGCAGAAGGGACAAACACAGGAAGAGGAAGAGGTGAGGAAAGGAAGTGGCAGAAGGAAAGAGGACAGGAGACGAAAAGGTGACGAAGAGGAAGGAGAGTGTTTTGTTCCTACTATGTGGTGTCGGAGTCCCTTCCTCTCCTGCTCCCTGAAGTCCTGACAGAAGCCCTGGATGAATTTGTCCAGTTTCTGTCCGTGGCGTCCCAGGAACTCCCGCACGTCCTCCAGGCTCTTCAGGCAGTAAGGGGCCGGCGGGCCGAGCTCGGCCGGGCTCGGGTCCACCTCCACGGGCCGGGAGATGCACAGGATGCTGTAGCTCTGCTCCCGGTCGTTGTAGAAGGTTTCCTCAAACAGGATGGGGACCGACGAGGGAGCCGGGAAGCCGGACCCCAGCAGGACCCGCCTGTCCTGGATCCGGACCTCCTGAAACACGCAGCAAAGAAAAACAACACCTCTGGTAAGCAGGTACGCGCTGGTTATTACCAAGTCTGGGTTATTAATTCTACGTTTTCTCAGGATGATCAGATGTTAAAAGATCCAAAGCAACAGCGTGTTCGTCCGTCTCTCTAAACCAGGGTTCTTATTCAGAGCAGAGAGGAGCCAGCTCCACATCTTTAACACCACAAACATGGAAATTATGATGACGCTTCATAATGACTCATAATAACAAATGAGCTTCTTGTTGAATTATTCTAGCAGTTTGCTGCTATAGATTAGATTTCTGATACACCGCGATAGCTTTTTCTTTTGTTAATATTTGTTTAGTTCCATGATGTTTTTTGGTTTGTTTGTTTATGAATTGGCTAACACTGAGGACACATGTGGTTACATGTATGAGTCAGCAGGATGTCATGGGACGTGCTCATAATCAGGAAAAATATTGAATATCGACAGCCCGTCAGCTTATGCTTATTAAAGCTTTTGGAGAAGCCAATTGCTTCAAAAGCATTTTGTTATAGAAAAGTCACATGATTCTGGATCACAAAACAAGAGTATGACTATTTTAATTCAGACTTTAAAAATAGTTTTCAACCTAATAGAAACTGGACTTTTGAGTGTAAAACTCCACTCGATGACAGGATGTAGAAACCAGGAGACAACCTCTGGTTCTTTAAAGGGGATCCATTGCTTCACGTGTTAAAGCTGCATTCTCTCTAAGTGTCCACCAGGGGGCGACTCCTCTGGTTGTATAGAAGTCTATGAGAAAATGACTCTACTTCTCTCTTGATTTATTACCTCAGTAAACATTGTAAACATGAGTTTATGTCTCAATCTCTAGTTTCAAGTCTTCTTCAATACAGCATGATGTTCATTTAGTACATTATGGTCCATTTAGAGTCACACAGACCATAAAGCAGGGGATGCTTTAGGGCGGGGCTACACAGTGATTGACAGGTCTCTACCAGAGACGTCGTGTACCAGAGACGTATACGGCGTCTCTACGTCACTCCTCCTCAGTCCAGATATGGTCACTTCCTGTTCACTGGTTGCAAAATACAACATGGTGACGGCCGTAATCCAAGATGGCGGAGTCACGATGACTACGGCCACCGCTTGTATACAGTCTATGGTAGAAACCTTTTCTTTACAGCAGGTTTCATCACAGGGTAAGCACATAAAATACAGACGTTTGTCCGTTGTTGTCGTCCTGTCAGACGACTCATTTCTTCGTATTTCTTGAAGTTTGAAGCGCCTCTGATGCAGCTGATGTGTATGAAGTGAAGCGGGACAAACCTTTCCGTCCACAGTCTGGTATCCGTCCTCCGCCGGCTGCAGGACATAGCTGTCGAACTGAGAGTCTGAGTAGCTGCTGTCGGTCAAACTTCCACAACACGGCACCAGAACCTGCAGACAGAAAACACTTCACTGACCGCTCGACACAGATTTAAACACGACCTCTCTGAACCAAATACAGTCTTCCTGAGCTGTTGCAGCACAGTTCACGACTTCTAGTTCACTCCGAGCTGCAAATTCTTTCTTTTGGCTGGAAGTTTGGGGATTTAGTCCAGACTTCAAACTCACTCAAGGATTCAAGGAAGTGTAGCGTCGAGTGCGAGTGCTTGAGCTCTACGGGACATATTTATTAGTATTGAGAGGGGACCCTATTAACCGTTACACCACAGAACGGCATGCTGGGTACAGCTCGCTCTCCGTCGCTCGCTACAATACTAACTGTTACAATGCAGAACGGCATGCTGGGTACAGGCTGATATAAGACCAATGTTTCACATAATTGAAACAAAAGTGTGTTTTTTGGGGGAGTGGTTTGAGTTCATACACTTGAAACTGGAAAACAACGGACATTCTATTTGGAGGGGGTCATTTAAGGATCTAGGAACATGATCACATGATTAGACCGCCGTCCTGCATCAGTGGGTGTTCAGGGTCAGCTGTCTGCTTCTGCAATATCACAAGTTTTAAATCCAGCTCAGATGCATTTTCCTGTGTTCAGCTTTGATGATCAGTGTTTCCAGATGACTCCCGATACGTCGGAGCTGCAGTCAAGACATCCGATCCTCATCTGCTGAGGTTTCAGGCGTCCTGACGAGCTAAAAACATCTTTCAGGTCGTCTGATTTCTGCAGGATCTTCACAGCGGTTGTTTCACTCGTTGGGCATTTGAGAAAACTCATTTATCAAATCACACGAAGAACTCCTGACAGACTTAAATAAATGTTCATCTGATTCTGTCACCTACCCCGATTTAATATATATATATATACATATATATATAAATACATATATATATATACGCTGATAAATGCCCTGAGAGGGAGAGTGTTGCTGAGAGAGGAGGAACCAGCTGAGAGTACTGAAACCACAAAATAACAAAAGACAGGAAGTGGTCCGAAAGCTTAAATATGTCCTTTCACTTTGTCTCACTTTGACACTGGTTATGGGTTTGATGCAGGCTGGAACTGATCGTCTCTGGTTTAACTGGGAAAGTCTACATGTTGATGTACAACATGTAGAAAACCAACCTCGGTTCTAACCATTGTAAGCCATGCATGCGGCACATTTAGCCTTGAATAGCACCAGCGATGTCTCAGGTTCTGTTGTTCTGGCTCTCTGCAGCGTTCCCTCTTTTATTTCAGCTCGTTTAAATCACTGCTGGTGAAGCTTTCGGCTCATCTTTGTGGCCGTTATTCTGGTATTCAGAGGCCCCCCCACTCAAGTCCCAGAGACCCCGACTGCTGCTGGAAATCCCACCCAACCAGGAAATGTGTCATCCCAAACCCACGTTCATTAAAGCTCATAGTCGACAGAAAGGACACAAAAAGAATAGATAGCGAGCGGGTTTCCTTGATTCTGGGAAGCCAGGTCTAATACAAATCTGGATGGATGATACAAATGTAAAACACAGAAAAAGAGATGAAGAGATTTCCTACACCACTTTGAAAACTCTTCTCAGGAATGCTCCTCCAGCAGAGAAACCACCCCGTCCTTCTGTTGTCCCGACTCCTTCAGACAAACAAACACAAGAGGTAAGCAGAGCGACTCACGATGCCGTGGAGCTCCGCCACTCGGCTGCAGAGGTCCGGTCTCTGCTTCTCCAGCGCCAAGTAGAAACGGTTCTTCAGGATGTTCTCATCATAAACAGCCATAAGGAGCCGCAGGTCTGGATCCTGGAGAGGAAGGCAGGAAGGTTCTGATCAACGCGATCAAACGAAGCTTCAAAGAGGAACTGCTGAGACGTTTAACCCTCTGAACAACCAAAACCCTCGATAAACAATCGCCAAAACTATCAGCCAGAAGCTGGAAAAACTGTCATAATCGTCAGATGTTTATCTTTCTGACGGTCCTCGAACACGTGATTTGTGACGAACGCTTCCGTCAGAAAAAAACAACCGAAATAAAACTAAGATTGAAATTCTGATATTTCATCACAAACATTATATGATATAAAAGGTCTCCTCTAATAAAGCGTTCACTTTAACCAGATGTGTAAAAACATTCAGCTGTGAGCTCCTCAGTGAAACTATGAAGTCATGATTGATTCATCTGAGACCAACAGTCATGTGACAACAAGGAGGAGACACTTTGACTGAACTACAGGAAGTGAACACAGAGCAGAGAGGAGAGGAGAGGAGAGGAGAGGAAAGAAGAGGAGAGAGGAGAGGAGAGGAGAGGAGAGAAGAGGAGAGGAGAGGAGAGGAGAGGAGAGGAGAGGAGAGGAGAGGAAAGAGGAGGAAAGAAGAGGAGAGAAGAGAGGAGAGAGGAGAGGAGAGGAGAGGAGAGAGGAGGAAAGAAGAGGAGAGAAGAGGAGAGGAGAGGAGAGAGGAGAGGAGAGGAGAGGAGGAGAGGAGAGAGGAGGAAAGAAGAGGAGAGAAGAGAGGAGAGGAGAGAGGAGAGGAGAGGAGAGAGGAGAGGAGAGAGAGGAGAGAAGAGGAGAGGAGAGGAGAGGAGAGAGGAGAGGAGAGGAGAGAGGAGGAAAGAAGAGGAGAGGAGAGAGGAGAGGAGAGGAGAGGAGAGAGGAGGAAAGAAGAGGAGAGGAGAGGAGAGGAGAGGAGAGGAGAGGAGAGGAGAGGAGAGGAGAGGAGAGGAGAGGAGAGGAGAGGAGAGGAGAGAGGAGGAAAGAAGAGGAGAGGAGAGAGGAGAGGAGAGGAGAGGAGAGAGGAGGAAAGAAGAGGAGAGGAGAGGAGAGGAGAGGAGAGGAGAGGAGAGGAGAGGAGAGGAGAGGAGAGGAGAGGAGAGGAGAGAGGAGGAAAGAAGAGGAGAGAAGAGGAGAGGAGAGGAGAGAGGAGAGGAGAGGAGAGGAGAGGAGGAGAGGAGAGAGGAGGAAAGAAGAGGAGAGAAGAGAGGAGAGGAGAGAGGAGAGGAGAGGAGAGAGGAGAGGAGAGAGAGGAGAGAAGAGGAGAGGAGAGGAGAGGAGAGAGGAGAGGAGAGGAGAGAGGAGGAAAGAAGAGGAGAGGAGAGAGGAGAGGAGAGGAGAGGAGAGGAGAGAGGAGGAAAGAAGAGGAGAGGAGAGGAGAGGAGAGGAGAGGAGAGGAGAGGAGAGGAGAGGAGAGGAGAGGAGAGGAGAGGAGAGGAGAGGAGAGAGGAGGAAAGAAGAGGAGAGGAGAGAGGAGAGGAGAGGAGAGGAGAGAGGAGGAAAGAAGAGGAGAGGAGAGGAGAGGAGAGGAGAGGAGAGGAGAGGAGAGGAGAGGAGAGGAGAGGAGAGGAGAGGAGAGGAGAGGAGAGGAGAGAGGAGGAAAGAAGAGGAGAGAGGAGAGGAGAGGAGAGGAGAGAGGAGGAAAGAAGAGGAGAGAGGAGAGGAGAGAGGAGGAAAGAAGAGGAGAGGAAAGAAGAGGAGAGGAGAGGAGAGGAGAGAGGCTGGAAACATGGAAATAGGTTAATATTTAATAATAGTAATGAGGAGCCTCCTTATTTTTCCAACATTGATAACACTTGTGGACACTTGGAAAAATGTTTGATGTATTTGCCAATTTTTGTAAAATAAATGATGAAAGAAATTGAACTTGCTTTTTCTTCTTTTTTAATGATTAATGTCATCATAACTGTGTTATTCCCCCTTTGCAAAGCTGAACCATATTTTTCTCCAAAGCCAATGGGAGCGGATTGGGTTTCTTCTTTTTAAAGGGAGGGGTCTCAAAGAGACAGAGCGAATACAACTATATCCAGAGACAGTATGAGAAATATTTAATGTTTTTTGAACATTAATATGTGTTCTAGAGTAGAAACACAAAACACAAATATGAACCTGAAAATGAGTATTATATGTCCTCTTTAAGATTTAGTCTTCTGTACAAAACTCATTCAGCAGATTTGTGTGAAACCTTTAAAAACAGCTCTTAACTCATCTCTAAATGACTCTTCATCACCTCGTCTTCAATCCGTTTTTATGGCTTTAACTAAAGTTACAGAACGTTTTTAAATCGTTTTAGTCCTTCGTTCTTTTAGAATTTCTATTTGAATGAAAACAGTGTAATATCAGTGTGGAGTGTTACACACTAACATGCTGTTTCATTCTACCACAGACACCCAGGTCGGAATACTGCAAATATATAAATATAGTAATACTTTGATCAGAGGGCCAGAGGCTCAAATATGGTTTATTATCTTGTTACATTTGTTCGTTTTAAGAGAAGATGAATATTAATCAAGTTTTATCTATTTTGGGTTAATTAAAAACTTTGGAATAATTAATAAATTAGTCGTTAGATGAATCGATTTGTTAGGAAATATCCGAAAGATAAATAATTGTTAAACAATAAAACAAGACTCAGATTCTACAGCCGGACCAGCGGCTCCACGAGGCAGCGTTTTGACGTATCGATGGCAACAAGATACAAAGTTAATCTGCAGTTATTGTTAAATTCATCCAGAGGGGATTACGTCTGAAGCAAATGTCACGGCAGTCCATCAAATAGCTGAGGAGACATTCATTCTGCTGCAGTAGAAAAACTAAGTCGTGAGGATTCATCTTCAGGGGACCACGAATGTCTGAACCCAAACTGACTGTAACCCGTCCAACAGTTCAGTCTGGTGGGCCGACTGACGGAACACCAACTACTCCGACGATGAATACTAATAGATAAACGTACGGCAGCGACTTCTGAGCTTCCGATCAAAAACTCGTGTAACTCCTGAACAAGTTACAGAAGATAAACGGATCATAAGACTCCTTCAAGGCTCCTGATTTATTTATTACAATAATATTATTAACCACTTTATTGGATAATCAGCTGAGACTGAGAACAAAGTCCCTTTCAGGCTGTTTTCCACAATTATTACGAGTTCAAGTCTTCACAGTTTTCTGCCGATTGAAGTGATTGAAGTCAGGAAACGTGTGATCAGTCAGCTGAGGAACCTCGTCTGGAGCACATTACTCCTTCTACCATACGCTTTAGGTTTCAATACTTCACTTGTATGTGTTTCCTGGTGTAGTGTCGTACACAGATGGTAAATGTGTTCCCATCTGTGTTCTGTTTGTAACACGTGAAGGATCAAAGCTTTTGGTTGCCTTGTATTTTGAGTAATTAAGATACTATGCAGTTATACGTCAGCTCAAGATTTAGTTTGGTCAAATCTTTGCACAATTGTTTCGTTCATTTAACATTATTCTATTTTATTGTATATATTGTGCATTTTTATATTTCATATTTTTTACTCTGTTGTTTTTATTGCTTCACCTTCATCTATAAATGCTGCTGTAGCAAAAAAAATGTCCCCTTGCGGAATTAATAAAGTAACAATCTAACTATCTATATCTCTCTCTATCATCTATCTATCCATCCATCCATCTATCAATTATGGAAATGTGGAATAAAAGCTTTGTTACAGTAACCAAACTAAATTATTTGTCGTAGAATTTTTTCGTCCAGCTCATAAATGACGAGATACTTTGCCTCGTAACAATTCACAAATTTCCCTTTTTGTTTTTTTTGCTCAGGTTTACATTTGTTTGTGATGTTGACGAGTTAGACTTTGCATCCAACAGTCAAACAACTAAAATCTGCTTCACTGTCGTCTCTAAAACAGACGCGTGCAGCGTCGTCTTCTTCCCGTTTTCTGCACATTTTGCCGTCCGTCTTTCTTACACGTTAAAAAATAGACGAAGAATTGTTTGCCAATATCTTAAAAAACTTGTCAAGCTGCTCTCGTATGAACGGACGATAACGTCACTCTGCCTCAGATGTTTTCTTAAATGTCACGCAGAGTCCAATTCACAAAATTTTACCAAGAGATCCGTAAAATAACTACGATTCATCCTCTGGGGAACATGAACGTCCGTACAAAATGTTATGACAACCCATCCAACATGTGTTTCACTCTGAATTACAAATGTCAACCTCAAGATGGGGCTCGAAGAAAAGTCAGAGGATCAACAAAGTCATTAGGATTCATCCTCTGGGGAACATGAACGTCATCCAACAGGTGATGAGATAATTCAGTGTAGCCATGCAGCTAGCATGACAAAACAACAGCTAACAACACACATTTAACACTTTATCCAATCAGCTGTTTTTACCACAAACCAACAAACAAAATTCCAAATTTAAAATATACTTAATTTATCCATAAAGAAGCAAATACGCAACCAAGTGTGAAACAACACATCAAATAGTATAAATCCTACATAAACAAGAAAAAACACAAAGAAACAGAAACATTAACATAATGACAAGTCCTGAAACAACAAGATTTTTGCATTTACCGTTCATCTGAATAATAACAATAATTATTATTATCTTCAAAACTCTTCATCTCATCCACTCACTTCATGGCTCTGCTCAGAGATCAGCTTCATCCTCCTTCAGCTCCTCCAGTACAGACAAACTGGGAACAAGTGCCCCCCCCCCCCACCTCACACACACTTTCACACACACACACAAACCTCGTGACCTCCAGAAGCTCGACGCTAACAGCGAAGTTCAGCGGGGGTGAAGAATGTGTCCGCCCCCCGACGCGGCGTGACATTACACGCTTAGATCGCCAGCTGACATCTTAGCCTGAAGCTTAAAATGTGCGTGTGTGTGTGTGTGTGTGTGTGAGAACAGAGGAACCGCCTCAGCAGCAGCAAAAGAAAACATCCAACAGTGTTTGATCTAGGTCAAACAATGTCTCCTGATCAGAGCGGATACAAATAAATAAATTGCACAAATAAAATAAGCTAATAAGCAAAAATTAAAAGTTAGAAAAAAGGCTTCAGATAGACGTAGGAGCCATTTAAAAAGGTACTGTGTGTGGGATTTGGCGCCATCTAGTGGCGGGTTTGCAGATTGCAACCAAAGGAAACTTCTTCTGTGTGTCAGTGTATTTTGCAGCCAAATCAAATTGTTTACAGGATATTCAACCTTTGTTTGTTTATGCTTTTAATTCTTAACTTCTACGATAAAGTAGTCCATGAATACGAGATATGAGTTTACAGATGATTATATTTCCTCCTCCTCATTGTGGTTATTTTATGGCATTTTGCCGGTTACACTCGTCGTCTTCACAGAACATTTTAGTATTTTGGAGAATAAAGCAACGAACAGCGCATCGAGTATAACTAAAACTTTAGTTTCACGGTGAGGATTTTAAGTACAGTTTGAAGTTGCAGATTGTGCAGAAATAAACGCTGCAGCTCCTCAAGACCAACAGATGGGTTCCTGTGTTTTTTTTGTCCGTTCTGGACTCATATAAACGGCTCATAAAAAATATTCTAAAAATAATTAATGATTTGAAAGCTAAAACCACCAGAGGTTTCCCAGCCTGAAGGAGAGTTTCCCATCACAGCCTGAACAAACACACCATAACTCTCCAGACACTAAGTTATTATTATTACATAATAAACAGGAAGCAAAGCTAACCTCTGACCGATATATGACTTTAAAAACAAGCACAGTGCAGCACTTCAACCAAAGAAAACAAAGTCAACTGTTCCTTTAAGACACAAGCTACAGCCACAGCTAACGATGGGATTTCCGGGCATATTTTCAAAATAAAATCGTTATTGACAAACACCTTGCGACATGTTCCAGTGTCATAAAACAGATGTACATGTTAGATATGACTGAAACAGACCCTCCAAAGTGCTACACATAAATAACAGTGTTCAGGTTGAACCTTCTTCTCTATTTTAGCCGACAGCGGATTTCTTTTGTCAAACCAAACCTCGTTTTAAAAACCTGGACCTTTAATGTTTCTTTGTTTGACAGCAGCAGTGAACAAAGAATACAATTTAGGATTATTTTATGACACATTTTGACAAAATGAATTCCTCATTTCTGGTTTTGTGTTCATAAACTGTTCGGTCTCTCCTTTTATTGTGGATTAAAATGTAACGTCAACTCAACATTAAATTCAAATTTTTTTGAATGGAGTCTGGTGTGAAGTGCTCGGTTTCTCGAGGCTTTTTTTGTATGAATTATCTAACTTTAGCTCTTTGAACAGGTGTCAGGTGATATTTAAATAATATGAACTGCTCACCAACCTCCGGACTGAAGATTTAGATATTCGGCTTCATCAGAACTGGAGAACCGGAAGTGTTACAATTAGCCTGCTAGCTAACAACAGACAACAACACCCGTTTTAACTCGTAGCCTAGAGCTAGCATATCTAACGTTAGCTCGTTAGCTTGTTAGCATGAGCAGCTGGTACTCCGAGCTAACAGAAGCCATAGTTAGTCGACATGTTGTACCTGTTATCAGTGAGTCGCATGGCAGTGAAGAAACACCCACAGCCGCCTGTCAGAAGCTGTTCACGGGGATCAGCTGGCTAACCAGCCGCAGTGGTCCGGGTTGCCAGACTTCAGAGAGGCAAACACGTAAAACAAGCTGTGAAAAAAAGGAGTCGCTTTTACTGTGAAAGGTCATTTCCGCCGATGTGACGGAGAGAAAAATAAGATCCTGAGTCTTTATAATGAGAAAATATCAAAATAATGAAGCAAGTATGTCAAAATCATTAATATCTTAAAAATAATTAGTATATTAAAATATTTAGTAGCTTCAAATAAGAGAAACCTTCTCAAAATAACTAAGTATTTCAAAACTAAGTCATCTTTTGAGGAAGTTTCTCAAAAGTTTGAGAAACTAACTATTGAGACCAATGTTTTTCTTCTTAGTTATACATCATTATTTTGAGAAAGTTTGCTGTTATTTTGAGATACAAACCCATATAAAACTCATTATGAGATGCTAATTATTATGAGATACGTCATAATTTCCAAAAGGTTTCTCATTATAACGACTTACAGGATCTTTTTCCTTTTAGTGGCGTCTACGGGCTTCCATACAAGTTTTGTAGTGGTGTGTGTATCATAATAAATTCATTATAAATCTCTCCAGTCTTACTTTATCGGTAACTTCTCGCAGTAAACCAGTAGCCTTGTTTGATTGTCACTGTTGTTATTCTAAAACAAAATGGTCCACACTGCCCCTACTGACCAGCACGGTGTATTACACTAGAGGGCTGATCATCACGAGATAATCAATTAAAACATATTCAGTAAAATAAGATTAATTCATGTTTACACATCACTTCAATGTTGCAGCTGGTGAAGGTGGAGCTGATTCTGTATCTATATTTATTTTAACTTAATCTATAATACATAATTTATTATTTTGTAGTAATCATGTAAATATGTAAAGTAACTTAAGTTCATGAACTAAGAAGTGCAGTAAAAAGTACAATATTTCCTGTGAAGTTGAAAATCACAAACTTATAAAATACTTTATTATAGAAACGACAAATCAAAAGTACGTAAAAAAGTTAAATAATCTCCATCTTGATCCACTGCAACATTAAAATTATATTTACTCTTTAATGCTTCAGTAATAATCATCCAACATAAGCAGTATTTTTTACTTTCGATACTTTAAGAACGTTTTGCTGATAATACTAAATGTACTTTTGTTTAACATTGTGAATGCAGGATTGTTTCTCACACAGAAGTACTTGTACACTAGTATTTTTGCTAGAAAGTACAGCAGAGAAACAAGGACACCTTAAGTGAACAAATAACGTCATTTTATTTTCAAAGCAACAGTAAGTAACCGATTACAGTAAATCAAACACACACAGTTGTGTTAAAGAGGTTCAAATCAACTCTCTGGATCCATCTGACTGACATCTGATGGTCCGTCTGGTATTTAATCCTTTTAGTCACCAGTTCAGTCTAAAACATAAACATCCTCAAAACAAACGTCAGCCTGTCAAACTTCTCTTACAATTGATTACAAAAGTATTTAAAGCCCTTAAACTATTTACACTCTTGTACCACCAAATACATTTCAAACAAAGTTACATTTTATTTTAGTTTCCCCTTTAACGTTAAATCTGTTTTTTTCCCCACCCAATAGTTTTTAAAACACTATTTATATAAACATAGCATAAAAAATAAGGACATTAGTGTTCGGTAGATTATTTCTTTGTTGTAACAAAGCTTCTTGGCAATAAATCTCATACCGTTGGAAAGCCTAACACCGATGTGAACAGGCTTAACTCAAAAACAAGCCGTGACGTACAATCTTGCCAAAAACCAAATTAAAGTCGCCGAGCGCTCTGCATCCTGGTAGTTCTGTTAGCCGTTAGCCAAACACACTGAACAAAGCAATACAAATGAGCCAACTTACACCCAGCGACGTACGCAACCAGCGAGCTGCCATGAAACGGACTTTGTTCAAAATCAAAAACAAGCCGTGACGTCCACACGTCCTACAGACCGTCCAAAACTAAAACAAACTCACAAAAGCTGTTGGCGCGCTCCAAGTACTGTTACCGTATTATCTAGAAAGAATAATCACCAGCAGAGGATTTCTTTCACAACCTGGCAACCCAGAAGTAGCTATTATAAATGGCTTATAACTGATCTATAGTACATTATTAATTAAACATAATAAAGCCATTAGTTAACACTCATTAACCTTTTTATAAACTACTGTTAATAACGAAGTACCTTATTAGAAACACTACCAAAAAGGGTGCAACACTAAATGTGTGTCTCTATCTTACTAGAGAAACATCAACACAAGTCATTTTATTAAAGGGTTGAACCAAATGTTTCTTAATATCTGAAGCTTCTATTGTTGTTTTCAGCATTTAGTTTGACGTCATCACTCTAACGAATAGATTTTGTGTTAAAGTTAAATGAATGTAATTTGTGGTTCTGTTGAACTGCTGCTCGACGGCCCGTTGATACAGATGCGCTCCTCTTGAAGGCTGAACGCAAACAAAGATCGATGGAAGCAGAATAGTTGGTAGATTTGCCTCTGAGGCAAATTTGTGATTTTGGGCTATACAAAATAAATTGAACATTTTGTGAATATCTTTCTATTTTCAATCAATTTAGACTTTATGACACTCTGGAGTTAAC
This sequence comes from Ophthalmolycus amberensis, assembly GCA_024529925.1. NCBI lineage: Eukaryota > Metazoa > Chordata > Actinopteri > Perciformes > Zoarcidae > Ophthalmolycus > Ophthalmolycus amberensis. The sequence continues at coordinate 460,887 of JAFEUB010001000.1, read as the reverse complement.
GGAAATGTTTGGATCACACGAGTCGGAAACTGGGATCTAATTCTACAAATAGTATAAAACTAAGAATACTTGATGTTGCTCTGTGGTTTTCTCCAAATGTATATGAATTCTGGCAGATCAGTGTGTAGTTTTACTCTCTGGTTGTAGTTTGTGAGCTCAGTAAATGTGACGTAATGTTTGGGACATGTAGTTCTAGAACTGAGTATTTTATTGCATGTTTAATGGAAGTTAATGTAGAAGTTGTAGTTAAATTATTCAATCATGAGCTTGGGTGCCTGGGACACACTGGATTTTAATTTAATACAACATACTACACAAAATACCCCGAGATCTTGTGGTACAAGAATTTAAAAAGTCTGGAGGGTTAATATATTTTTGTAACAGACAGTAAGTTTGGCTGAAAACACAAATATAACACAAACGTACTCAAATACCTCATCACAAAACAAGGCCCCCCCCCCCCCCCCCAAGCTGGATCAGATAACAGATATATATATATATATATTTATATATCTATGTATTTATTTACTATGTTATGATGGTTCCGGTATATAGTATAGTATAATAGTTACATTGTAATTTAAATGAGACTGTACGTCCAAGTGTGGAACATTCCCATAAACATATGGCGGCTACGCGACACTTGATACCGTGTATCTATTAAAGTAAATACTAACAGCTGTCAGGGCACAAAAACAAAGATCCTTTGATCTTTACCAATCAAGACTCCAGAGACCAACAATGAAACAGTTTAAAGCAGAAATCAAATCAAATCGTGACCGCGAGTCGCGGGTTTGGAGAATCGAGACATTCCGACTGTGCAGACTGAATCACCTTCAGCGTATTTAGGATTTAAATATCGGGCAATGTAAGTTTTGTAAACGTCTTATTCCATCTGAGGACATTAAACGTAAACCTGAACAGTTGAAGTTTAGTGGTTTGTCGTTCATCTTCAGTCGCTCTCACTGCCGCTCACATAGTTCACGTACCGGTTGTCCTTTCCCGGGTCCTCGACAAAACACGGTCCTGAAAAGTACAGACGTCACTTCCACACAGCTGGACAGCAGACATCAAAGACGACACGTTCTCTTTCATCATCACACGCGACATCGTTAAATGCTCAGGTTCTCCGCGTGGTTCTCACCATTCGCGGTTCCGTCTTCGTCCTCTTCAAAGTGTTCCATGTCGAAACTCACGAAGATGTTCTGAGGAAAGAAATGAACTTGAGTTAATGTTGGACTTTAAAATCTATCTCTGCTGGTCTGGAACATAAAGTGAGTCCAGCTACCCTGTTCTTCACGAGTCTCTCCCAGCAGCCCTGCTGCTGTTTCACCAGTTTGAGGACCGGCTCATTGGACTTCATCTCCCAGCAGCACCGCTCAGCAGAGATGTGACCGTGGAGCTGGAGGTCGGCTCTGTAGGTCCTGACCGTTCACTCTGCAACTAAAGAGAGACAGAGAGAGAGAAAGAAGAGAGAGCGAGAGAGCAAGAGAGAGAGAGCAAGAGAGAGAGGGTGTGAGTGTGTGTGTGTGAGAGAGAGAATAGATAACAGCTTCAGTTCAGTCAGAAAGGTCTGTGTGACATCAAGGTGAAGATATTCTAAATACAGTTCACTTGAACTGATGTAGATTATTTCCCCCTGTGCCTCTGGTACTCATTCAGAGTACCAGAGGCACGAGAACACACTTCATCCAGGGTCTGTGTGTGGTGAATTCAGGCCGCTTTGGAGGCTCCTGACAGGCGGACAGATTGGCAGCGAGGACCCGCTGTCTCCCCCCTGGTTCTCTGCTGGAATACCAGGGGCACGAAACCAAATTTGATGAGTGGCGAGTGGCGGGGTGTTGTGGAGGTATGTTTTATTTATTTTCTTCCGCTTTTTCGGCCTGCATCAAGCAGAGGCGGTGGTTGAGAGGGAGAATCAGTTAGAGTTCCTGTTGCTGGGCATGCATGTGCTCATTCCTGGCGGCTCCAGGCTGAGTGTTGCAGGGGTATTGTGGCCGACAATTCGGCGTGGTGTGTGGTCATTTCGGGCGGAGATTGGCCGAGTACTTTGGCCGTATTTCGGCCGCGTAATCGGCGTGGTGGAGGTAGCAGGAGGGTTAGGCTAGGTTAGGGTTGTAGGCCGGGCAAGAGTGCACCTCATCGGGTTAGCCAGAGACCGACGTGCTGTCAGATAATGCCCCGGAAGAGTGGCTGGAAGCCGGGTAGAGGGAAAGAGTTCGCTGGCTATCCAGAGCTCCAGCCTGAGGCTGTCTGGCTGTCAGATAATGCCCAGGAAGAGCTGCATGTGCTGGGATGAGGAGGGAGGGAGCCCCTGGAGCTGGACTAATGTTGCGATATCGGGGACTTCACCACACGTTCATCACTTCTGCCCCAGCTAAGGCTGCTCTGGCTGGGCTTAGTGACAGCCAGTCTCTTCATCCTCCAAGCTCTCTCTGTGTCACTTCTCCCCCAGCCCTGGAGCACACTGGGTGGAGGTGTGGGACTAGTGGGACTCTGTGAGAGGCTTGTACGGTGCTGTGAGGGACCCTGGAAGAAGTCCGCTATGACAGCGGTCCTTTGTGTGATGCATCAGAAATGAGCGTTTTCATTCACACACAGACGCATTCCTCTGAATGTAGGATGTGGTGTAAAGCTCTCTGGATAAGAAGCTCCTCTCACTGTAGGATGTGGTGTAAAGCTCTCTGGATAAGAAGCTCCTCTCACTGTAGGATGTGGTGTAAAGCTCTCTGGATAAGAAGCTCCTCTGAATGTAGGATGTGGTGTAAAGCTCTCTGGATAAGAAGCTCCTCTGAATGTAGGATGTGGTGTAAAGCTCTCTGGATAAGAAGCTCCTCTGACTGTAGGATGTGGTGTAAAGCTCTCTGGATAAGAAGCTCCTCTGACTGTAGGATGTGGTGTAAAGCTCTCTGGATAAGAAGCTCCTCTCACTGTAGGATGTGGTGTACAGCTCTCTGGATAAGAAGCTCCTCTGACTGTAGGATGTGGTGTAAAGCTCTCTGGATAAGAAGCTCCTCTGAATGTAGGATGTGGTGTAAAGCTCTCTGGATAAGAAGCTCCTCTGACTGTAGGATGTGGTGTAAAGCTCTCTGGATAAGAAGCTCCTCTGACTGTAGGATGTGGTGTAAAGCTCTCTGGATAAGAAGCTCCTCTCACTGTAGGATGTGGTGTACAGCTCTCTGGATAAGAAGCTCCTCTGACTGTAGGATGTGGTGTAAAGCTCTCTGGATAAGAAGCTCCTCTCACTGTAGGATGTGGTGTACAGCTCTCTGGATAAGAAGCTCCTCTGACTGTAGGATGTGGTGTAAAGCTCTCTGGATAAGAAGCTCCTCTGATGTAGGATGTGGTGTAAAGCTCTCTGGATAAGAAGCTCCTCTCACTGTAGGATGTGGTGTAACGTGAGCGATCGGTCTGCTCCTCACAGACCTGTAGACGACTCTGTCGGGGTAGAAGTCACAGCGCTGGCTCTCCGGGTTCCTCAGCTTCACCGTCACGATGACGCAGTCGGACGTCTGGTACCAACGGGCCAGAGGGTGGAAGCTAAAAATACACATCGACGGTTAACATCTAAAGGAGTATCGTGCTCATTCCGCTGTGTGAAGGCTCAGAAAAATCAAACCTGCGCTGCGAAAAACTAAATATGTTGACGTGCAATAAAAGTTATTTCTCTCCAGTCTCACGTGTGGCAGCAGAGCTCAGCTTCAGCCTTCAGAACTAAATAAAGACGACCAGGACAAGTCGTCTGAGGCAAATATGGAAGAAATAAATCACAGATCTGCTTCGTGTGTGTTGACATGAAAAGCGTCCGTACGGTCGGTGACGTCTGTCTGTTCTCTTATAGACACAATCCATCAGCAGGTTCTGTGTATTAATGATTCATGTACAGTGAAGAGCGAGAGCTACCGCCGCCTGTGAGTCAGTCAAAAACTCTAATCATATTACAACACGGATGTAATCATTTCTCACGAGTAGACTCCTCCTTTAAACACATCTTTAGCCTCTGTATTATTATAATAGAAATATAAAGTGACGGTTAATAACAGATTATGACTGAATGTTTAACGCAAGTAGTTGAATGTTAATTGTACCTTTTCGTGGAGTCATCACAGTCCTGCTGATCGTCTCCTGCAGGAACACCTGAGCACAGAGACACGGTCCAGATTATCAACCACAACGTCAGACTCCGGTTCAGAAACCGCATTCTGTTTTCACTTTAAATGTGGAAGCAGAAACAATCAACGCAATCTCTCTGTCTCTTTATATTTCATATTCTACGTGATCAACATGCTTCTCTGTGACTGTCTATGACTCATACTGAAGTTAAGACTTATTATTATGTTATCTTCACCTCCGGGGTTGAGATGAGCAGCCGGTCTGGTCTTTGGGAGAAGTTCTCCTCCGTCTCCGATCCTGAGAGTCACAAATAAAAACGGCTTCGGTTCAGTTCTACATGTGGACCAAAACCATGTGAATCCACTGAGGGACTTCCAGCTGAAGGTCCTGATACCTTTAACATCTGTGACTGTGAGTCTGAGAACTGTGTGACTAAGCGGGAGAGACCGAGTAGTCAGAAGATTAGAGTTACGTGAGTCAGAAGTTATTTCACAAAAAGAGGAAAGTGGACACGAGACCAGAGACTTCAACCAATAATAAACACTCTGAAATGTTCATTCCTCCTACGGGCAGTTTAAACCAGTGTGTCTCACGTGTTCAGAGACCGTGATGATTAATAACAGAGGTAATGTGAAGCGTCACGAGACAAAGAGCTCTTTAGATCAAACGTACCGACTCAATGCGATCAGAATAACTCACTCTCCAACTAAGCTGTGAACAGAGGATAGCGCTGAAACAAGAGGTTTAATAAACACAGATAGTCTCTAAACACTTTTATCTTTTTAGAAGATGAGAATATTATATTCCAGCTTTTTTGAGACATCACTTCACACCTGCATGAACTGAATGTAAAGCTGCAGGTCAGTTTACTAGAATGACTTTATGTGACGATGCACATTTTTAAAAGCTTTCTGTTATGTAATTTATTCTTTAATACAGTTCTTATGTTACTTGAAACAAGAGAAGAACATTTGTATTATTTATATCTTATTTATAATTCATCCAGTTCAGTTTGAATTCTGACAATAAATATTGTTGAGATATTGTTCAATTTGAACTTTCTTTATTTGATTTGACAGTCAGTCGTTGACATACAGACGTTAATACAACTGTTGGCTAATTAAAGATATATGGAACTAAATCATAGCTGAACAATATTCTAATGTTCCGGACCTTTTGCATGAAGACATTCTCTCGTTGAACTGTAATTGAATCCTCGGCTAGATTCACAACACAGGACGACTGTAACAACGGCATTAAGAAGAGAAACTTAAATATTAAATAGGATGAAAGCGAAGACTCATGCAGGTTAAACGATTGTCGGAACATGTGATCCTCAATATCTGAAGCCTAAATAATGACCAACTTATTTCTTTCAGTATGAAGACACTGACTTCAGATCGGCTGTGTGGGCGTCCAGCAGGGGTTTCTGATCACACACTGGAACCAGGTGGAGTTCAGGTCCTGGCGGCGCCGGGACCGGAGACCGGATCGTCGGAGACACCGGCCTCAGCGGCTCAAGGAGAGGAAGGTCAGCGAGCCGACCGACCTCGGCCGCTCTGACGGCTTCGGCCAGAACCTCCACCTCGGCTTTGATCCGGACCTCCAGAGACGCCGGCCCATCCCCCGACCTACGAACAACAGAGTAGCGCTTCGTTGGTCTCGGTGGCCGACATGTTGCGTACCCACCGCTCCAGTGTTTCCTTACTCGGAGATGTGAGCCGCCTCCTCGTCCTCCTGGCAGAGCGCCCTCAGCGGGTCCAGATGCTCCTGGTTGCTGGTTCCCATCCCAGTGTTCAGGATCTCTGACTGCACGCTGTACTCATTGATCACAGTCTTCATACCTGGAACCTGGGTCACACGCACCTGGGGAAGAAATGCATTATTATGTGAAGCCAACTGCACCAAAACAGTCCAGTCCGACATACTTCATACGTTTACTGTATATCCCATATTTAGCACACTGACAGAGGCAGGTTATAAACTCACCATGGGATCAACAAACACCGTGTTTCCCAGACTGAACACCGCTCTGGCTCGATGCTGCAGGCCTCGGATCTTCTGGTTGATCGCTCTGGTGACCTGAGAGCCAAAACAAGAGTCCCATCAATCACACGAGCACCACGCGACTGCTGGTTGTTCACAGGACGGATGTTTCCGCTCAAGGGCACAACGTCCAGGACCGGAGGAGCCACACATGTGAGCAGTGACACCTGCAGATTTAATGCTGGCTGTGAGTTTGCAGTGTTTTTATGATGCTAATCTGAACAGTCACGAGGTCGCCGTTAGTGGGCTTTAAAGACGCCCTGAGAGCTCTTAGTCGATAAATAAGAGGTAAAAACTCAGAAATAGCAGTGATGTGTTGGAGGGCAGGAGAACCTTGGGGTGCCAGTCGGCCTCGGCGTCGATGGGTTTGACCCGGCAGACGACGATCTCCACGGCCTGGCCGGGCAGAGAGTGGAACCGCTCCGGGAGCTGGAGGATCCGATGGGATTTCACCTCCTCCTCCTTTCCCACGTCAATAAAGAGAACCAAGACGCTGAAGAACAGCCGGTCGCCTCTGTCTGGGACGGACAGGACCTTCACCCTGCAGGGGAGCACACAGTGGTAATACATATGTATATATATATATATATATATATATATATATATATATATATATATATATATATATATATATATATATATATATATATATATATATATATATATATATATATATACACACACCACTAATTAAAGGCTAAATAAAATAAAGGGTGGACAGCACAAAGTGATGGAGCAGCAGCAGCTAGGACGATGGTGGAAGCTTTGGCAGAAATCCTAAAAAAGCGCCTGTGGATGCTCCAGATAAAGAAACATTCAGATGAAGGATGAAAGTCCAAAGTTCTGCTGTCGAGCTTTAAAAAGAGACTAAACTATGCTGGATACTAACAGAGTTAGATTCTGGTTACTGCCTCTCTGCTTCACTCACTAAGGAGAACATCGTGATTAAAACAAGCATTTGGGCTTCACGTGTCTCAAGCCTCTAAAACTCCTCCGGTGGGTTTAGATGTCCGACCTGTGGAAGACCTGGTCCTCCTGCACGGCGTAGAAGCCTCCCTCCAGCACCTCCTCGGCTCCGGGTTTCCTGTCGGCGTAGAAAGCCGTCATCTCAGACGCCACGCTGCAGAAGCCTCCTCCGTCCTCCTTCTGGACGACGCGGCCGTAGAACACCGACGCCGTCTTGATGTAGAGAGGCACCACCTGAGAGCATCGTGCGAAAAAACATTTGGTTTGATTTGGTGCAGCAGAGGACGAGAGACAAAGAGGTGACGGTCCTCACTTCTATGACTCCTGAGGCAGGAAGCACCGACTGGTCCAGTTTGGGGATGAATCTGTGACGGTCGGGACACACACTGCTGTCTCTGCACACACACGCACACACACACACACACACACACACACCACATCTAAACCAGTTGTTGGAGCCATAATGTAGTTCGTTCATTTGTTCGTTGAGGGAAACGAGGTGAATTTACACATGCAGTTCCGACATTGAACACAACGGGAGCATTCATGTGACAGTAACAGACGGTCGGATCGTCTCCATATTCTGTTCAGACTCACCAAACCTCTGCGAGCATTTATCTTAGCTCAGGACGTAAACATGACGCACGTGTATTACGTCTGTTGCGTTCAGGGGCAGCGGTTAATAACGGACAGCCCGGTGTCACAGAACTGTTTCAGGCGATCAGAACGTTGAGAACCGAGTTTGAAATGTTCCGATTATTGAGTTTTCTGCATCGAGTCGTAATCGGTCAAGAGAGAATCGCGATGCATCTACGAATTGATTGTTTCCCCTTCTGTAAAGTACAGTTGTAGAAAGAAAGAAACGGTCAGACTTCTAAAAATGTGAAAGACAATATGAATCGGTGCGTCTCTACATGGTTGAGCTGCAGATTTCTGGTCTTTACAGATTAGAAACTAAGGATTAAAGGTTCAGCTCATTCAACACAAACATCACAATATGAAGCTCAGAGTCGAAGCTGACCTGCAGACTCCAAAGCTCTTGAGGTAGCTGCAGAGAGGCCTGTTGGTCTTCTGGTCCTCCCGGGCCACGTGGACCCCCTGAGCGAAGGCCAGCAGCTCGGGGGGCAGCGGAGCGTTGGTTCTCCTCAGGTACCGCAGAACCCCGACCACATGGCAGGCGTTCCTCTCAGAGATCAGCAGCACCGACCTGGTGGGATGAGGGAGGCTCCTCGTCTGGTCCTCGGAGAAAACAAATACATAATCATATATAACAACGCCAAAGTTCACCTTTCAGCTGCACACGTGGACACTGAATGTGAGTTTCTGCTCTCACTCGCTCAGAGAGGTTTCTGAAGTTCTCGGCCATAAAGGAGAGACGGCCGCCGAACAGTTTGGGTGAAGCGGGGAAGCCGTAGTGGACGACACAGGTGGCGTCTCCGACTCCCAGACACTTCAGACACTCGGTGGTGGTCACTAGAGGCCCAACACAGCGCGAGTCACATGTTCAGTGAATGGATCTGAAAGTCTTTACTGTTGCTGTTCTCTGTATTTACTGATCTACGCTGGCGGGTGGAAACCTCGTATGTAATATTTGGAAACATGGAGATACGAGGTCTCGACATTGTGTGTATATATACACATATATATGTTGAGTTTACCCAGAATGACATGAGTTCCGGGCCCGATGTCTTTCCTCCACTGCTGGATGACGAAGTCAAACTGGTGAGTTAACCCCTCGTGGGTCTTGAGGCAGAACGCTGATCTGTTGCTCAAGGCCTGAAGAGTGGAAACGACACTGGTTAGTTCAAGAAGGAGCACTTTGGTTTCTCTTTCCACTATCGCTGCACTGAAGAGGTCATATTTCACTCTCTAATATCCATTTCATGTTGTTGTGAAAGACACAGATTTGTTGTTCCCGATGTTCACGTCTCATGAGGATCCAGTCTGTGCAATCAATGAGATTCTTAAAGTGTTTCGTCATCTATTATTTAGCAAATAGTGAAAAAAGTGTCAGTGAAGACGAATCTCCGCTCTCTACTCGGCAGGAGGAGACCTCTCAGCGGAGCTCACTCACACTCCTACAGAGCGCGTGATACAAACAGAACTAAACTATTTGATCAGCCGGCTTCACTTAAATGAAATCTAAACCTGAAGCCGCAGCATTACCTTGAACACGTCTTCAACCTCCTGAGCCGAGTTGGCCACGATCAGAGTCTTCTGGCCGACGTCGGGGTTGAAATCCAACGCACCCAACAGCACTGAGACTTTGCTGCTCTCCAGAGTCATGAGGACGATCTGCAGGAAGACAAAGAGAATCTCAGCACACATCAGAACCGACAGCTGAGCTTTAAGTCCGACTACAACTGAGAACAGCCGCTTCACTGCTCATCTTACATGAACGGGTTTAAAACCCTCCAGTGAAGATAAAGCTGTGATTCCCTGAGACTGACCTGCTGAACGTTACCATAGAGAGCAGCTTCCTCAGGGACAGTCATGACAATGCACGGGTACGGCATGTGATTGGCCACCAAACCCTCCATGTGACCGGTCCATCTTTTGGCCACGGCGACGAGCTGCTGAGGACGGGAAGCGTTCTCCTCGCTGGAGGTCACCTTCTGGAAATGCTGCAAAATGGTCGCCATCTAACAGGAGAACGTCCGTCGTTTACAGAAATGTGTAGAAAAGACAAAAGATAAATACATGTACTCATGAGATAATGTTGAGTGTGAATGAGGAGCAGACGGTCACCTGATCCGGAGCGAGAGTGAAGAGCTGGTCGGCCTCGTCCAGCACGAGGTGGTAGACATGCAGGAACAGGAAGCAGTGGCAGGACAGCAGCCGCACCAGACTGAAGGGAGTGGTCACTAACAGCAGGCCTGGTCACAACACAAAGAGGAGATGTCACAATGATACGACCACACGCAGTAGATTACATACAAAGTCGATGCACAGACGCAATGAGACTGGAGTGATGTGATGGCGCAACTCCATTGCCGCAAATTGACATTTTTCAACTTGGGCAAAAAAATCTTGTAACGCTGCGGTGCGATAGCCTATCAGCATCGAGATGCTCCTCCTGTCGTCACTGACGTTGAATCAGGAAACAAATATTGTAGCAGTCTGTGTTCACCCAGAGCTCTGCGATACCTCATATTAGTGGAGACCGGACCAAACTATGTGTATACATGTGTGTGTGTAAACCATGTGGTACAAACAACGAATAGACGCTGCCGTATTTACACCTGTGTGACGTTATGTTGAGTGTTGATGGAGCTGCTACAATGTTAGCTTAGCACCGATCGATCTGAGCTCCATTCAGAAAACAAGTATTTTAAAAGTTATTTGCTCGTCGTCTCATGGAGAGAACTAACAAAACATGAATTCAGACTTTTTACAAATCTGCATCACTACGTAGTTATTTCGGCATCATGGTTTTGTCCGTTTATTTTGGGTTCATACAGCTGTAGTGAAGCAGCCGACGTGTGGCTTGCTAGACACAGTAAATACAGCTCGATAAAATACACGGAGCTCCTCCGGACTGTGTTATGAACCAGACAAGAAGGCGTTTAGTTTCCCCAGGATATCTGGGATCCGCCCCCTCTCCGGCGCGTATAGCGCAAATTACATGCACGGCCGAACACATTATCTCCTGGCGGAGACAATAATAAATGCATCATGGAGATTTTCTCTAAGAAATTCACAAATGCTGGGTCATCACTAGCAGGGACCACTAGCGGACTGAGATGACTCACAGTTTTTGGGGATTCTGACGGCCTTGGCCTCGTCTTTGCCGGTGCCCAGCAGCAGGATGACGGGGCGGAGGACTGAGGCAACTTTCATCTCCTCCAGAAGGTCATACACCGCCTGGACCTTCTCCCAGCCCGGACACAGCAGCACCACTATGGGCTGGAGGTCACAACAGAAAGCACCGCCCTCTTACAACAATAACGACAGCATAGTCAATCAAATGATGGCGCTGCTGGGACAAAAATAAGCCGCTTTAAGATCTGAATCGATACATTAACAATGTTCTCACCCCCGTGCTGGAGGTGAGGGAGGTGAAGATGGAGTTGAGCAGGATGTGGGTGAGGAGCGGGGCGAGGTAGCTGAGAGGCCGGTCGGCGTTGTGGGAGATGATGACGGTGTTGCATCCTCGGGCCACAGCTGGCCAGCTGTACCGGTCAGCTGGAGACAGATCGCCGTAATGCTTCTTCATCACCTGGAGGCAGAGCGGCCGCCGGGTCAAACTCAGCTCAAGCATGTGAGAGTTTAAACGTGTCATGAGCACATTGTTGTTGTTTACCCAGCGGAGAGCGTCCGTGATGGGGGCGTCGTCCAGGCTGCTGCAGGGCTCCACTGGGAGGGCAGAGTGCACCAGAATCCCAGTCCTCCTGGGATCACTGGGAGCAGCCTGAGGACAGTCAGGAGGCCGGAGAACCAAAGACACACGAGACAGTAAATTACTAAACGTGCTGCGGTGCATTCTGGGATCACATGAGGTTGCTGATGACGCACTTTTTCTAAATGAAGCTCCAGGGACATTTTATCTTCATCATTACTGTAAGTACAGGACGTTTCAGGGATGCCCGTCACTGACTGGTCAAACACACCACGTTGCTGCTTCAGCTACCTTTTCATGCATAAAACCAGGAAGTGATCCGGTATCGATTTAGGACCATTTCAGGACGAGAGGAGAACGTTTCTCTCCGTAAGAGAACGTTACGAGAGAAGCTTGTCTCATTTCACAAAACACAAGAGACGCTACAAGTTTAGATCTGTTTGCTGTCAAGTTTATGAATTATTCATCATAAACAAGTCATACAGCTCATTCTGATGATGACGACTCACATAAACTTAATAATGATTAAAACCACCAAATAATCAAACACTAAAGTGGTCGGTTTGGGAACCCAGAGGTTTATGTTCATGCACATTTCTCCCTTTGACTGGCGCTGAAGTTACACCTTAAGAACAAGATCAATTTCCCAGGATTCTACTACATATTATTAATATTCTACTACAGGTAAATACTACGCAGCCACACACGGACCTTCAGGCTGCCGAGTGTTTAAATCTACGAGCGCCATCTCTCGTTGCTTTTTCATACGTCAGCCGACTGATTTACCAAATCTACAGACAGGATGGAAACGTGGACAACAATGAGCTGAAGGAACCTTTTAACTCCTTCATAAGCAGCTCCAGGACTAGAAACACCAGGAACTTCCTTCTTGGTGGAAACGCTGCTAAATAATAACTTTAATGGAGAGAAACCTTGTGTGAACAGAAGCTGAGGTGGTGCTTCACAGCAGAAGCCATGAACATAATTCATGTTCTTAGTCCATCATCTACTCACTAGACTGACTCAAGCAGCTCAAACAACCTGAAGAGAAAACCTACCGCGTCGTCTGCGTCGTCTGCAGCGGGGTTCAGGGGCTCCGGGTTCAACCATTCTAAAAGACTTCAGACACAGTTCAGATCAGAACCCTTGGACAAACTAATAGTTTACAAACCTACAGACATTTAGCCTCGTTTGCATATAGTTTGTTTATTACTGTTTCTATTTGAACTGAACTAGCTGCTTCCTCAGCTCACCGTGAACAGGCCCAGTCCTCTTCGCTGCTCCACGTCCTTTCTGCGGGTCCCGACTCCACCAATCTACTGGAAATAAAACCAAAGAAGAAGAGCGGAGACGAAGGGCTCAGAGAAGCTCTGTGAACGTTTACAGCTGTGACGTAGCGATGCTGTAACAGATGAGAGTTCAATGTACCTCGTTTCTTCATCTGCCCGACTGCTCTCACAAACACCTGCAGCTCCACTTATTCTGCTGACAAAACAGCAGAAACACTGAACATAAAGCAGAGGTTTGGTTCATAAAGTAGAGCAACGGTCCGCTAACTCAGGTGGGATGAAGAAGGGGACGTTCTGATCTCATCAGTGAACGATTTAAGCCTCATTCCGAGAGGATTTATTTCTCTCTGGGAGGTGGACTCTCTGGTTCTCTTGTAATTTAAGAGACGTCTTCGTATCTTAAAACAGATCTCTGGTGTTTTTCTTTGCAGAAGAGCTGCTTGTCTTTCTACTTTATTTAATTCTGAATCAGCTACGTGTGACATTTTACTTCTACAGGAAAATTTTAACAACTAAACTGGAGAACAAGAGCTCGTCCAATAGGCTGCTGTAACATCAGCTACAAGTACAAACTGGTTCTTTAAACAGACAGGCCTTTCATTAAGAATGCTTTATTATTCTATTCACTCTTTATTGTATTTAAGTTGAAAGTTATATTTTATTGTTATTGTATTTATCACTTATTTTGTTGTATTTAAATATATTGTTTTATTAATCTAGTATTATTTCACACTGTGTTCCTACTATTACTGTTATTATAGCTTTTAATTCTATTCTTTTACATTTTTAATATATTTTTTAAGCTACGAAACGTCTTTCAAACTATTATTATTCCTTTATTTTATTCTATTTATGGATGTTTTGTTTCCATTGATGGAGGAGTGAGTCTCAGACGGAATCTTTTCATCTCCTGAGGTTCTAACTGATGTGAAGCGTTAATGACGGAGGAGCGCGGTGAATATTTCACTGTGATCCTCATCGTGTCTGAATGGGCCTTTAGTCGGTGAACTGAACAGTCGGAGGCGTTGTTGGCAGCGTACACTTCCTGTCCTGAGCAGCTGCTGGAGGCTGCAGTCGTCTCTACAGGTCCACCGTCTTGTAGCGCTTCATGCTGGAAAAAGAAACACACAAAAAACAAGCTTTTGGATCCAGATTCATTGTTCAGGAATTACTGACCAAACAAGCAGCACGTTAGTCTGAACTGCAGGAGTCTAGAGCCCTGTTGGTTTCACTCACAGCCCAAAGATTATGTGGTCGAAACACTTCCTGTATGTACTCACAGTGGGAGCCGCCTGCTGGTAGCTGCTGCCAGGATTCAGACACTTCAGGACCCTGTTAGGGGACCAGAGACATGCAGTTGGTCTCAGCCAATCACAAGAGACCATGTGACTGAGGTGATTCTCACCTGAACAGACTGAGGTCGTTGGTCAGAGCTGCGGCCAGAGACGAGTCGGTTTCCTCCGAAGAGTCACTGAACATGAGAGCAGAGTTAAGAGGACACACTTCAGGTGAACAATGATGTTATAAATGAGTGTGTGAGTGATGTGTGAACAAACCCCTCTGTGTGAACCTTCAGCACACAGAGAGGAATGAACGAGTGAAGTTTGGTGAATGTAAGAGCTGCTGAAGTGGAGATTTATCATCAGAGTCTGAGAACAAACTCATTGAGAGGAAACGTCCTTAAAGAGACGTTTAGTTACATTACAGACATTTAGACTCTACAGGTGAATATTCACCACTTCATCACTCACATTAAGAGACTCTACAGGTGAATATTCACCACTTCATCACTCACATTAAGAGACTCTACAGGTGAATAGTCACAACATGACCTCATAGATATCACCATGAAACTTCACCACTTCACTCACATTAAGAAGACTCTACAGGTGAATATTCACCACTTCATCACTCACATTAAGAGACTCTACAGGTGAATATTCACCACTTCATCACTCACATTAAGAGACTCTACAGGTGAATATTCACCACTTCATCACTCACATTAAGAGACTCTACAGGTGAACATTCACCACTTCATCACTCACATTAAGAAGACTCTACAGGTGACCATTCACCACTTCATCACTCACATTAAGAAGACTCTACAGGTGAACATTCACCACTTCATCACTCACATTAAGAAGACTACAGGTGAACATTCACCACTTCATCACTCACATTAAGAAGACTCTACAGGTGAACATTCACCACTTCATCACTCACATTAAGAAGACTACAGGTGAACATTCACCACTTCATCACTCACATTAAGAAGACTACAGGTGAACATTCACCACTTCATCACTCACATTAAGAGACTCTACAGGTGAATATTCACCACTTCATCACTCACATTAAGAGACTCTACAGGTGAATATTCACCACTTCATCACTCACATTAAGAGACTACAGGTGAATATTCACCACTTCATCACTCACATTAAGAAGACTCTACAGGTGAATATTCACCACTTCATCACTCACATTAAGAAGACTACAGGTGAATATTCACCACTTCATCACTCACATTAAGAGACTACAGGTGAATATTCACCACTTCATCACTCACATTAAGAGACTACAGGTGAATATTCACCACTTCATCACTCACATTAAGAAGACTACAGGTGAATATTCACCACTTCATCACTCACATTAAGAAGACTACAGGTGAATATTCACCACTTCATCACTCACATTAAGAGACTCTACAGGTGAATATTCACCACTTCATCACTCACATTAAGAGACTACAGGTGAATATTCACCACTTCATCACTCACATTAAGAGACTCTACAGGTGAATATTCACCACTTCATCACTCACATTAAGAGACTCTACAGGTGAATATTCACCACTTCATCACTCACATTAAGAGACTACAGGTGAATATTCACCACTTCATCACTCACATTAAGAAGACTCTACAGGTGAACATTCACCACTTCATCACTCACATTAAGAGACTGTACAGGTGAATAGTCACAACATGACCTCATAGATATCACCATGAAACTTCACCACTTCACTGACATTAAGGAGAGTATCTTTAGTATTACAAGTTTACTGACATGTTATGTTTAAATATGCAAATGAGGCATTATGTAATGGTAACTTTTGGTGAATTTAGGAGAAATCTACAGACGTAGACAAAGTAGTAAAATAAATGTTTTCAGTGAATGATGACATCTCATCTGGACTATTGTCTCTGCTCAACAGTGAACATCTGGACTGAACCAGATGTGCGCTCACCTCTCTGCAGCAGCAGCAGCAGCAGCGGCATCTGGCTCAGAGGTCTTTGGCTCATGTTGTGGTCTCTGGAGCAGCAGAGAGGCTCCGACCGCAGAATCCAAGCTGGAAGAAAGAGCTGAAAACAAGCATCAGTCCAGACGTCAGTGCAGGAAACCGTCAGATATAACGGACCAGAGCTGCTGCGTTGAGGAGGAACCAAAGTCTAAACCTGTAAGTATGTTTTGGAGCATCGAGGTTGGCATTTTGGCCGTCGCCATCTTGTTTTTTTGCCACAAGTGAGCGAAAGTGACCATATCTGGACTGAGGAGTGATGTAGAGACGCTGTATACGTGTCTGGTAGCGACCTGTCAATCACTGTGTAGCCCCGCCCTAAAGCATCCCCTGCTTTATGGTCTGTTTGACTCTAAATGGACCATAATGTACGAAATGAACATCATGCTGTATTGAAGAAGACTTGAAACTAGAGATTGAGACCATAAACTCATGTTTCCAATGTTTACTGAGGTAATAAATCAAGAGAGAAGTAGAGTCATTTTCTCATAGACTTCTATACAACCAGAGGAGTCGCCCCCTGGTGGACACTAGAGAGAATGCAGCTTCAACACATGAAGCTTTGACTTCACTTTTCATGTCTGTAACGGGTCTGTGTGGAGCTCAAAATGTTTGACCCGACTGTGGATGTGTTAACGACAGATGTCCACGTTAGTCTTGAGCTACAGGACCGCCCTGAACAGGAAGTCACATCTGTGCGTCTCTTACCGGGAGTTGGTTGGGATGTTGGTGCCGTCGGCTTGTTTGAGGTCGAGCAGACGCTTTGGGTTAAGATGCTGGAGTACAACATGACGGGAAGTTGGTCCACCTCGTCCAGACCGCCGCTGTAATACGCAAACTTCTTGGCCACCAGATCGTCGTTCACACAGATCTGAGAAAATAAAAAAATACAATAACTGTTAAATTATCATCTCATGTGTGATCTTATGTCATATTCATGTGTGTCTAAAGCTCTGTGTCAGACTAAATGTTTGAGCTAGTGTGACTTGTTGAATCCTAAACTGTGGGGTCAAAGTTCACCTTGACATTCCCGACAGTCAGGTAGAGCTCAACGGCGGTGCAGTCTGACTCGGATTGGAGCAACACGGCCTCCGTCCGTGTCGACGCTGATGGAAGGAAGCAAACTTTCAAAGTGACTCCTTTTTTTTAACATCGGAGTGAGCGCAGCAGCAGCTCAGAACACGTCGCACGCTGTCTTCTAAGAGGTCACATGTAGAGACATAAGGAGCATGTTGCTCACCTTGCAGCAGGTTGTGCAGGTAGAGTGTAGCAGAGCTGTCCCACTGAGAGGACGCGCTGCAGAGGACAAGAACAAACGCATCACAATGACAAAGTGGGTTAAGGAGACACGATACGATTCTATTGTGATTCAAAAACCCATCGCTAGTTCAGTCGTGAGCAGTGAGCTTGTCTTACATGAGCTTCGCCTTCTCCTCATGGACGGACACCCGCAGGGTTGTTGGTTTGATTCCCGCCAGGTGGAACCTCCTCACCCAGAAGGGCACCTGGAGGAAGGTCTGCATCGCGATTCGGATCCTTGTGGGACCGAGACGACAAACACCAAAGTTAAGACTCAAACAGCACAGCCACACAAACGTCGCTCAGGTCTACAGACTCTTTCACATCGTCGTTTGCGTGTGCGGTGGGTAGCGCTCCATCACAGCCCTACAAAACAGTCCTGTATTTGGGCTAATGTGTTAAAATGGCAGCGGTGGTGCTGTGTGGAGGAGAACTGGTACAGTTCTGGTCTTACTGGTCTGCAGGGACGACGAGTCGCCCTCCGTGGTCCACCAGGAGGCAGCGAACCTGACAGGACACCGAGTCCATGATGATCGACTCCACCACGGCCCGACACCACGACTTCATCACCGACCAGTACACCACACACACCTGAGAGGAAGCAAAGCAACACACGCATTCCAGTCCACATTCAAGACCAGAACCACACCTGAGTCAGGTGTGTAAGAACTAAGGCAGGTGCTGCTTTACCTGCCCCTCCTCTAGCGACGTGGGCTTCAGCTTGAGCAGGTCCCGAGTCACGTCGTGGTAGAAGAGGTTCATCTGAGCCAGCAGTCTGTCGTACTGGTCTGTGGTCTCCACGTCACTGCCGGGACCCCGGACAACCCGACCCCAGAGGCAGGACGGGCTCTCCACCTGCAGAGGCCAGAGACAGAGGACAGTTACACCGGAGACACCAGAACTGGGTCCACTTGTACAGATAAACTCTCTCTAGATTCATTCACTGAGGATTGTCCTGGTGACTTCAGGACTTTACTGATCCTCTTGCTCCCTATGTTTTGTTGTTTGTAGAAATAAAACATATTATAAATGTTTGGTTGTCATCACAGAGGAAGCTTTAGTTATATTTTATAACCTCAGTAGAAACGTGTCTATAAGAGGTTGCGCAACGCACGAGCTAAACTGTGACCTCATGGTGCAACGTTCAACGTCAAGAGTTAATAAATTAATATACATTTAAAAATCTATAAATAACATGACGAAACCCCCCAAAGTCCTTCTAACGTCTGTCTGAACTGCGTCATGGCTTCGACTGGCAGCACGCGCACTAATTAACGTGTCAACCGTTAACTTTAAACTATTAGATATATACAAATATATATATATAAACTTCACCACTTACCGTCATGATGGAGATGTTCAGCATGGTGTTTGTGTGCCTTTCCTCAGTCGACTCTGAAAGAAAACAGAACTAGTTAACGTAGTGAACTAACTCAAGAGATTAGTTAGCGTTTTTTGCACACGAGACTACAACCCCTCGAGCCTGTATGCTAGCTAATGTTAGCTAACATTAGCTTACCGGCGTCGTTACACTTGTTTCACGACAAAACTAGCACTTAAAATGCACCTGGGTGAAGCCGAATTTGTCAGGTGTTCATTTTAGCGACGTTTAGTATGTTTTCCTGTTTGATTTCCGTCTAATTTAAGTCGTAAAATGTACCTGTTGGTGAGCTTCTGGACGGGGGCAGCAGGTGGATCGGCCTCAAAGCCAAAAAGAGGGAGGGGCTCTTCATTCCGGATGTGACCGGTAGATGGCGCTGTGGAGACGGCAGGTAACCACGAGGTGAAAGGGTGGTTCTGTTGTTGTGTTTTACCTTCATTTATTAAATATAATTTACTCTATTCATGTCAAGAACTAAATATTGTGCAGGTTGATTTAACAAGGTGTAAATTATGATTTAATGTGCTAACATTTGTGATTTCACCTTTTGAAAATACTCCACTACAAGTAAAAGTATGCAAATATTATCAGTAAACTGTATGTAAAGTAGCCTGTTAAATGTAGAGTCATTGTGCAGTAAAATGTTTCCTGACAGCGTTTTTACTATTATTCTTCATGAGGTCTGTGGATTAATATGACTGCTGCATTGATGTATGTGTTGTATTTTAATTCAATGAAATTAATTTTTATAATAACTTCATTTAGAGAGGAAAAAAAGAAATGAACAAAGAAAGAAAGGATGAAAGGACACAGAACTAACTGAGAAAAAAACAAGCTACGGCTGTATGTGTTCAAGTAGAATACCTTTTCAAACAATACATGTGGTAATAAAGGCAGTAAAAAGTACAATATGTACCTCTGAGGTGTAGGCCAGTAAAAAGTGGCATAAAGTGGAAATAAACAAGTAAATTACCTCAAAATGTTACTTAAATACAGTACTTGAATAAATGTGAAATAAAAAGACATATCTCGTTTAAACTTTATGAGTTTTTATTGTGTTGAGGATCAGCAGAGAGGAGGACTTTATGAAATACTAATAACACGATACACAACCTTTCTTCTCTGGTCACAGAAGCTGAATGTTTCATGATCACATTTTGTTGATTCATTTTCTACAAATATGAATCAATAATTCATCTTTTATTGACCCCTAAAAACACACCAGACAGAGATCTCTTGATTCTTCTGTTCATTCAAAATGATGGAAACTAAAACCCTTTAACACCTTTTATTAAAATATAAAATAAGTGGTTCATGACTTTATCCAAAACATTGTGCCAGTATTCATAAGTTATTATATATACAATAATAAAACATTAAACATTTTCATTTGGCACCCAGATATTTAAGGAATGTTTAAATGCTTCTTATTCCGGAGTACATTGTTTCTGATGATTCAACAGTGTTGAAGGCAGGTTATGCAGTTATTAGAATGAATTAGACGACATTAGATAATATCAGTCAGTGGCTTCATGTCTGTGTGTTGGAGTAGAAAAACATTTACAGACAAATAGAAAAAACACATTGATCAGAATGTGAAGAATCAATGTTTACACCATAAATCACCAATAATATAGATTTGTTGCATTAAATGAAAGAGTCTCTGTAGAACATCAAGTGTTTGTTCTACTCAGTGTGATTGACAGGAGAGATGATCAGAGGAGCAGAGTTTTTACCACGGTGATTAGGACATGGACTAAAGAATGGGAAGAGTTTCTCAGTGAAGCAGCAGCCAGTAAAGGAGTAGATAAGAGCTGCAGCATCAACGTCATAGAAGGAGACCAGACCCTCCTCATAGTCCACAAACACCCCCACCTTCTGAGGCCGAGACTTCAGAGAGAGACGGACTGAAGTGACCCTTCAGTCCGTCTTGTACTGATTCTCATTACTCAAACATATTGTCCAGTAACCATTCTGAGGAGACAGTGTGATTTGTCCCTTCCTGTTGATCGACTCTCTGACCACTCCTAAATCCCACTTAGTCTTCCCTTTAACCTGAACCTCGTAGTAAAATCTTCCTGAAGAGAAACTCTGCTTTGCTAAGACATTAAGCCAATGATCAAATCTCTCTGGATTGTCTGGAAGATTCTTCCTTACATCACTATCATGTACTTGTTTTCCATCATCAGACAGGATGAGGTTGGGCTGTGCTGTATCAGGATCAAGTGTCACATCCACTGCAGACTGCTGGACCCTCTTCAGCTCGACCTCAATCAGCTTCTTCATCTGTTTACTGAGCATCTCCTCCAGCTGATTCACAGCTCTCCTCACAGTCCCCTCATGTGAAGGTGGACTGACTCTGACTCCTGTCCAGTTCTTGGTGGCTGGAGGAGTGTTCAGGGTCCTGAAGCTCTGGAGGAGGTGGAGGTGGTCTTCAGAGCGTGAGAGCTGCTCCACCTCAGTGCTTCTCTTCTTCAGCTCAGAGATTTCCTGTTCCAGCTCTTTGATGAAGCCTTCAGCCTGTTTCTCTGTCTTTCTCTGCTTCTCTTTGATCGTGTTGATGAGCTCGGCCTGGCTTCTCTCAACAGACTCCTTCAGAGCGGTGAAGACCTGAACACCATCTGCTATCTCTCTGTCTGCATCTTCCTCACTGAGCTCCACTGAGTGTTTGATCTCCTGAATCTTCAGTTCTCTCTTCTGGATCAGATCATCTGCTGGATTTCAGCCTCAGTCTTCCCCAGCTCGGCCTTCTTTCCTTCACATTCTTCTTCCAGAGGAACAACATCATGTGTCTTGTGGTCTGAAACAGTGCAGAGCATGCAGACACACATCTGGTCGGTCTTACAGAACAGCTCCAGCAGTTTATCGTGCTCCGTACACATCCTGCCTTCCAGGTTCTCCACAGGGTCGATCAGCTGATGTCTTTTCAGACCTGACGTTGTCAGATGAGGCTCCAGGTGAGTCTCACAGTAGGAGACCAGACACACCAGGCAGGACTTCAGGGCCTTCAGTTTGGTTCCAGTGCAGACGTCACAGGGAACTTCTCCTGCAGCAGACATGTCTACCGACTGAGGACAAACAAAAAATATAACTTTTTTAAATTTAATAATAGTAAATCTATTAACACAGTAAAGGTCCTGCATTCAAATGAAGTGAAGAGTGAAAGAGAGGCTTCATCAGCACGATGTACTTAAAGTCAGTTCAAGGTGGAGGTTTGAATTCTAATCAGATGTTGGATAGTTTAATGAATATTAATGCATCATAGTTTAACTGTTATATTTGTTGAGTCAAACCAGTAACATTTCCAGGTAAATGTCGTAGTACAACTAATCCGTCTGAAGTAGAAGTACACAGTAAGTATGCGGTTGATTTGCATATTCTCTAAATGTTTACACCTGGTCTGAGCACCTGTCTGGGATGATGTCATGACAACAGGAATGTTGGAAGAGATGACATCACTATGAGTCACTAACATCATGCATTCATGTCTGTCTCTTTTATGACTGTAGCATTTGACTCTTAGCTGCTTGTTAGTTATTCTAATAATAGAATAAACTAAATACATAAATAAAACAATGATAAACCAATCTGATGTCTTCAGCATTGCAGTGAAAACATCCCAACACATCTGGTTCTTGTTTATATCATTTCAATAAGAAAAATAATTTAAACCCTCAAAACACAAAGTGATCCCTCCATTGCTGTCACATCACACATTAAATAATGTAATAACACTAATACTGCTACTCTGCTGCTTGTATTGTTGTTAGAGTGAAATATTTAACATTTTTAAATCAGATTTAATATTCAACTCAACACAAAGCTAGTATTTGTCTTCATCACTTGTTGTATTGAAGTGTCTGAGGGAGACCTTTAGCGTCAGAGAGTCAGCTCGGACAAAGAGGAGGAAGAGGAGGAGCAGAGAGATGATGATGAGGGGGGGGGGGGGTCTCACCTGAGCCTCTGACCCAAGGTGGTGAGTTGAAGTCAGATTGTAGGAATTAAATGTGATATGATGACGCCTCTCACACATTTAATGTCACTTCATATCACATGTTGCTTTGCACGTCTAAATCCTCTTCATCATAAACTCTCAAAGCAGCAGTATTATTAGTGCTGATGAGTCACAACTACTACAATGCTTGTATTCACAGTTTGTGGTTGAATGTGGGCTTAGAGGCTAAAAGATGAAGCTGATCAGGTCTTACAAGTCTGATTGTTTTTTTTTTAAGTGGCCGTGCGCCATTTCGGGTTTTTGTGCACACGTACACTTTAAGTATGGATCCTACACACTTGTTGCATCAGATATTATCAGCTGAACTGCGTCACAAAGACAGACAGCAGTAACTACAGAAACACTCACATTGGATATTTACCAGATTGTGTAACAGCTTGTTGTAATACGTCACATTTCTGCCTTTACAGGTAATTAAAGTCAAGAGATGAAATCAGATACATTAAGCTCCATAGTTAGCTTCTAGCAGGCCTAGTTTATCTGATGTTACTGATGTTTCCTGGCTACACTGTTGGTTTCTCTCTTGAACTACATTTTGACTGCATTTAGTCTGTAGAACAGTTTACTCACCAGAGTTTGTCAGAGACTCTGTTGTGTTGAGAAGAAGCTGCTGGATTCAGTTGAATGTTTCTTCAGAGAGAAACAGAGAGACTTGTTCTCGACTGCAACTCTGCTGTCGCTCAGACTAACTTTCTCTGTTATATCAGTAAATGTGAAGTTGCATCTCTTTCAGAGTTCCTCCTCCTCTCAGGGAAGCTCTGCGCCTGGCGTCTTATGACATCTGTGGAAACACCTTGACATTCAAACAAGATGAGTTTTGACTACCCCGCCTTGCTTCTGCCCCGGTAATTCACCCAGCCACGAGATCCTGTCGCTTTTTCCCTGTGATTCTTCCACCTGTTGTGTGTCCTGAGGAAAATAAAGCTGTGATTCAAACTATCCCTGGTGTCTGTCGTACTGCTCCTGGGTCCTTACCAAACCTGTTACAGTACGATCTGGCCATAACATGGATCCAGTAGATGACGTCACAGGCCCGGTTCACGGCGATCGAAGAGGCGATCCAGCGACACGAGACCCTGGTGGTCGCCAACACCGCTGAGGTTCGCCACACCCTAGCGAATCAGAACCAGATCCTCACCACCTTGATCGATCCGGTACAGCAACTCACGGCAACCACAGCTCAGACCAATGCGGCGTGGTCACCGTCACCTGCTTCAATCCCCGCTGGAATTGATCCAGCACATTCTATGGCTGGCTTGGAGCCCCATGTGGGGGAGCCGGAATGTTACACTGGGGATCCTGAAGGTTGCAACGCATTCCTGACAACCTGTTCCATCCTGTTTGCATTGCAGCCCTACACCTTCACGTCAGAAGACGCCAGGGCGGCGTTTACCATCAACCACCTGACGGGGAGAGCTTGCCTGTGGGCAGAGACGGGCAAAGATACATCAAAATGTATTTTGATACAAAATACCCCTCAAATAAATGTATCAAAATAAAATACAAAATACTGGTGCCAGAAAATGTAACAAAATACAATACATGTATTTTGTATTTAAAATATAGGAAATACTTTTTTCTGGATTTTCCGTTTTCTCACAATTTGGTATAGCAGAGCATTCAGGTTTGGGCTATATAATATAATAATAATATAATATAATTATATATAATGTACACAAAGCTCTGGTGAAGCCCACTAACAGGAAGAACAGTCACAGAATGTCAGTGTAACTGAAGCACATCTGTGCTTGTTGATGGTTCTTCTTGAACATCATCTTGCTGAGACATGTTGTCCACCTGGCCAACTGTAAAATGTATGAAATAATAAAACTAAGAATACTTTCATAATATGCCTTTTAAGGTTATAGGAGGTTCATCAGGAATTACAGCGCTGTCACTTCTCCACTCACTGCCCTCACCTCCTCCAAGATTCCTTTCCTGTGGACTTCTTCAGCCGAAGAGGCCTTCCAGAACCTGAAGTCCAGGTTCACCTCAGCACCCATCCTCCAAGTTCCAGGAGCCGGAAAGACAATTTGTGGTGGAGGTGGATGCCTCCGACATAGGGATTGGGGGTGTTCTGTCTCAGCCCTCGGCCTCTGACCAAAAGCTCCATCCCTGTGCCTTTTTCTCGCGTCGCCTTTCCCCCGCCGAGAGAAACTATGACATTGGTAACCGAGAACTACTAGCAGTGAAGCTGGCCCTGGAGGAGTGGCGGCATTGGTTGGAGGTGACCAAGCTCCCATTCCTGGTTTGGACCGACCATAACAACATTGAGTACATCCGTACAGCCAAGAGACTCAATTCCCGACAGGCCAGGTGGTCGTTATTCTTCACCCGGTTCCACTTCACGTGCTCCTATCGCCCCGGGTCCCGCAATGTCAAGCCTGATGCCCTTTCCCATCAGTTCCAGGGGGAGGAAGAACCTACCTCTGGCTCCTCGTCCATCCTCCCTGCCTCCTGCCAAGTAGCCGTCCTCACCTGGGAGATTGAGGAATCAGTGAGGGCCGCGACTAGGGGTCAAGCCGGTCCCAGCGCGTGCCCTCCTAACTGCCTGTTCGTCCCTCAGGCCCTTCGGTCCGACGTCCTCCAGTAGGCACACTCCTCTCGACTTACCTACCACCCGGGCATCCAGAGGACCCAGGACGTCCTGCGGCAGCGCTTCTGGTGGGTCTCACTCAACGAGGACACCAGGGAATTCATCAACGCCTGCCCAGTGTGCAATCAACATAAACCTTCCCACCAGGCTCCGGCCGGTCTCCTGCAGCCTCTCCCAGTGCCTCAAGTCCGTGGTCCCACATCTCCCTGGACTTTGTCACCGGACAACCACCATCTGAGGGCCACACCGCCATTCTGACAGTGGTCAACAGATTCAGCAAACTGGCCCATTTTATTCCTCTACCCAAACTCCCATCTGCTAAGGAGTCGGCAGAACTCATCTCCCTGTATATCTTCCGCCTGCCTGGAGGAGAGGCAATGGGTTCCCGCACGGAACATCTGCGACCCCCGACTCATCGCCGGGTTTCATCGGCAGCACCCAGAACAACCGTCTAGGACCAAGACGACTGCCAGGAACACCCAGCAGGTTCCCGGTGCGGACTATGAGGGCCCTTCTGGGCCCAAGGAACCCTACCACCAGAACCCCTCCACACACCCGGCTGTGGACTCTGACTTTGCGGCCTATGAGGAGTTCACAACCAGCCTTCTGTTCCCGACCACGAGATCCTGTCGCTTTTTCCCTGTGATTCTTCTACCTGTTATGTGTCCTGAGGAAAATAAAGCTCTGATTCAAACTATCCCTGGTGATTCAAACTGTCGTACTGCTCCTGGGTCCTTACCAAACCTGTTACAGTTACGGTATTTTACCGTGTACTGGATTACGGTATGTGATAGTAGGATAACTGGGTTTTCCGGTGATTTTACGGTATATGCCAGAATGTTAGCATTTATTTAGGCTACAAAGGGTAATACAACCCAATACTTTTGCATTTAATTCCCAACAAATAAAATCACAATAGACATTCAATACATAATTGTTGCAGTTTAATACATGTTCTCAAGACAAATAATAAAGGGACATTTTGTATTACATCACAAAACTCACAATGTACTGCATGTTTAGAAGAAACCAAATAAGATCATGAAATCTTTAATGACCGGCTTAACTGAACTCACGAGGATAACCTCAGACCGATACTGTTGTTCAGTAGGTACCCCTACCTGGAGTGGTATGCTGCTGTTGTTCAGTGGTAGGTACCGATTGTGCTGATGAGTCACAACTACAATGCTTAGTATTCAAATTTTGTGGTTGACTGTGGGCGTGTAGAGGCTGAAAGATGAGGCTGATCAGGTTTTACAAGTGAGATTGTTTTTTTTTAAAGTGACCGTGTGTCATTTCCGGCTTTTGTGCGCACGTTGAGCATGTTTGAGTTATCAGCATTTAAGAAAACTAAATTATTGACATCAAGAGAATTATTAATGTCAGTAAGATTATTAATGATTATTAATAACGGGGCACCACCCTTCGAACAGGGACCAATAACCAAACTATAAACTAAGTCTCATAATTAGTATTCACTCACAATGTCAATAGTCTGAGTACTATTCTACATTCAGAGTGAAAGTGAAGGTGTTGTGTACGAGCAACAGACCACATATCAGCTATTATCACAATACATGCACAAAGTAATGACAGACAGCTGCTCCTTAAAGTATAACGGAGTTTATTAAGTTCCAATAATAATGATCTCATCAACTAATATCTAACTAACAACAAAACTATACATACATACATACACCGTGATACAAGCTATCTAAAATCAACAAACTATGTGGAGCCGGCAATGAAATGTTCCTCCTGGGCTACTGTAGGGCTGGGTAAGCCTTAGCCCCTCCTACTTCCTGGTTCCCAATTAGTTTGGTCCACCATATATATAAGCCATACCATGAGCTGCATCTGTCCCTCTCTCTGACCCCCAGGCTTCGGTAGGTGTGAACTTTAGCTTCTTAAAGTTGAGGCATATTTGCTGTGGGTTTCACCTAGTGATGGTGAGATGAAGCCTCATGAGGCATCGAACCACTTCAGCCAATTGGTTCGAGAAAGGGTTCATTTCTCGAAGCTTCGTGTGCACACGATACCACCTACTGGCCAAGTGTATAATCACAGGCAGCTGTAGTCTGAACCACATAATGTGATGCATTGAATTTTTGTGTCTGTTATGGCTGTTGGGAATGACTATGAATTACAAAAATGTATGACCAAATAATTTCTGTACATAAATTCTCACACATGTGCATAATGAAATATTTTTTGAATGTATTCTGTGTGTGTAAATTTTCCCAAAATGGTAGTATCATATGATATGGCAGGTTGTGTAATAATGTTGTTATGTCACTTTAGGAAAATGGCATGGGCTTAAGCAGGCAGAGGACAGTGAAAGTGCTTGTGGAACTAGGAAGAGGGGACTGAATATGCTTGTGTAACTTGGACAGTGATGTACAGGACAGGGGACATTTTATTAATTTTTATTCAGAAATAACAGTTTCTCAACAGTTTTTGGTTTTAAACGATTCCTTTTTTTTGACACAACCTCTCCGGCCTTTGAAAACACCCTTTCACAGGGTACAGAAGATGCTGGCGTGCACAAAAACGCAAGAGCAAGTCTATATACATTTTGATACAGGAAGTTTTGCCTCTCCCAGTACTCCAGAGGCAAAATCTGAACCACTTCCCGAAGCAGTCACGTGGTACAGCCGGGCAGCGAGGCTTCGGAAGTCATCATTTTTGGCTCCTCCCCTAAATGAAGCAAGCCTCGATACGCGCTTCGAGGAAACGCCCCCTCCATTACTCGACACACGCTTCGAAGCTTACTGATTTCTTACTGATCACATTACAGCAGAAGAAAGTAAAGAAACACTGAGATGGAAAACTTTGCTCACTGAGCCACGAGAAGGATTCTCTGTGATTTTGAGGCTTCAGAAGTAGAAAATATAAAATACTTCTTTCAAAGAACTCTGAAGTGAAATCTTTATACACTTTTTAACTGTTGCTGCTGTACTGATGAGTCGCCAACTAAATTTCGTTGTATGTTCGTACGATGACAATAAACATCCTTATCCTGAAATGTAAATAGTGTGTTTTAGAAACTGCTCCTCAACCAGAGAGAGTAGTAGACCTTAAGTACTTTCTTCTGCTGGAAAATCCATAATGTGAGTGAGAAAACATGATTCATAATTATCACTGGCGTGCATCATTTAGTAAATCTTAAAGTAGACAGATTACAGGAGATGAAGAGTTTATTTGACTAAGCTGTAGCGGAGTCTTCAAGTGAGTTATGGACATCTGATCTTTATGCTTTAGCATGTAAGTAAATGTACTTTGTTACTTCATACCTCTGCCAATGTTTAAAGCGTTTCCTCTTATGAACACAGGCTGCAGTTAGTTATGAAGTCCACTAGAGGGCGTCCTCAGACATCATTTATTCTCTACTAACTAGTAGCACTGGTTTAGTGTTCACATCAGCTGCTCTAACTCAACTCAAACCTTAAATATCACCACATTATTTTACATAACCAACTCTCTCACATGTGATGGGGTGTTGGAGCTCGTCAGTCATTAGAAACACCATCAGCTGTTTATTCAGCTGTGATATCAAACAAAAAACAAATAACTTAATCAGACACATTGTGACTTTATTTATCATTTTTTATTTAAAAAGAAAAAGAGAAAATCGAATTACTTTTGTCTCATTCATAAACTGCTCTTCAGTAATTTGTGTCAGTATGCAACACTTCTTATAATCACAAAATATAAAATATGATTTTGGAACATTTAAGTAACATGCAAATGATTCAGTTTTTAATGATTTAACAGTCTTGACGTCAGGTAATGCTATTATTAAAATACATTAGACGACATCAGTTAATATCAGATATGTAGTGGAGTAGAAGTATAAAGCACCACATAATGGAAATATTCAAGTAAAGTACAAGTACCTGACCGTTGTACTTAAGTACAGTACTTGAGTTAATGTACTTAGATACTCCATCACTTTTAAGAGCTTGTTTGAGTGGTAAATGTGTGACAAACTCGACCCGTGCGAGGAGGACGTGTTTCCCCTCTTGTCCTGCAGGGGGCGACAGAGAGACTTCTGCTCCTCATCTACACCAACGAGCTGAAGACGAAGAAGAACGTTTGGACGTTTGGGGTTCGATGGAGCAGACAGTGGTGTTGTGAGCTCGATAGGAAGGTCTGCTGTTATCTCTCTATAGAGACACTATTCAGAGAGAGTTTAACAGTTAGTATTGAACCTCGCTGAGGCGGTGAAACGTCCTGTGTTTGACGACATGGAGACCAAAGCGGTGCTGAACGCGGTTCCTCCGTACGGACACGTTATTACCAGCGAGAAGTGGAGAAACTCGTCGCTCATCCAAGGCTTAAAGGGTTTTTATTTATTTATTCATTGAATAAAACAGTACAAATACCAACTCTTAACACGTCACGCGAGCTAGAGTTATCTTGTTTTTCATGGAGACAACAAACTTGTTCCAAACGTTGCTCACATCCGGGTTACTGACTGTTTACACATGTTGTTGTTGGCCAACCCCGGAAGTTAGAGTCGCACTGGTTCCCTCCACAAACAGCCAATGGGATTCTTTCATTGGATTTCTGATCATTGCAGAAAACACTTCACTCAGCAGAGGTCAGAAGGAAGTGAGCAGGCTCACGCCTTTGCTGCTCCATCATCACATCTGGAAACAATGATGTTTAATTCATTTCTACCAGCCTGACGAGGTGTTTTAGCTGCAAGCAGAAGATCTTATTGTTGAGTTCACAATGAACCTTTAGCTTTGATGTAGCACCTCTATTTCTGCTTCACATTATTTAATGAGTATGTGATGATGTTAAAGAAAGGTTTATGAGTCTGTCAAATGCAGAATGCAGCTGGTCTGCAGGTTGAAGAAGGTCCTCTTCTTCTCTGCAGTAAGATTAGTGCCTCAGTGCATCAGTTGAAGTCACTAACAGGCGTCTGCTTGTGCTGCAGGTGGCGGTGTGAGGATCCTCTTTGAGGAGGAGCTCGCTGTGGCAGATTTCCAGCTGCCCAACAAGAGCTGCATCCTGTACGTGTCCGAGTGCGACGTCATAGCAGGAAACGGCTACAAGAGGAAACTGGTTCGCTACAGAAATGTGAGTTTGATGGAGGAGACGAAGCCGTTTGTTTCTGGTTCTGCCTGATATGAACTGTGCCCCCCCCTCCCACCACCTGTTCTTACAGAGCAGCAGCAGCCGCTTCCAGGAGCTGGTGCTGCTGGAGAACACCAGACTCAGTGAGCAGTACTTCGCTGCCGTGCAGAAGTTTGTGGTGTTGGACCTCGGCCTGACTCTGCTGCCGGTCGGCGGGCAGACCGAGGCCTCGCAGCTCATCACTCAGATGGTGAGTACTGAAGACTAACACCAGTTTGATTTGTTGCTCATGTTAAACGTGGCGATTAAACTCACTTTCAGGCTCATTTAGAAAACGTCCTGTTCTCCGTGTTTCAGTCAGTGCTCCTCTTTGCTGAAACATTTCTTGGTGTGTGACACACGGCCTCACTGTTCCCAAGTGTTTCCTTCTCCGACATTGATCCGGTAATAAGGAGCAAAGCTTTGTTCAGACCCGTGTGAGGACTCGACAATGACGACCCGTTCATGTGTTTGTTTTACTGTAAGAGAGGCAAACACAGATCCTTGGTGTAGAAAGACTTGAAGCACCACACCAGGAGAGGTCCAGGTGGAGAAAACGTACTAATGCTCAATCATTTATGGGGTCTAGATCCGGGTCCAGATAGGAAGGCGTCTGCGTCGGGACCCTGACCGCGGTCCTCCTTCAGTGACCTCTTTTCTACACCTTGTGGTCTAATGCTGATTCTCCAAACCTTCTCCGATGGTCTCCAGGTCCACGGGGAGGGCAGAGAGAACCCCTTCAGGAGGAGGACTTCGTCCCGGCTGTTGGACCCGCTGGTCCTGGCTCTGGTGCAGCATGTGCCCGGGGTGGGCAGGGTGAAAGCTCTGGCCCTGCTGGAGCAGTTCTCCAGCATCCAGCAGCTCTGCAACGCCGCCCCCGCCGAGCTGGAGCCCATCGTGGGTCAGGCTGCAGCTCAGCAGATCCACAGCTTCTTCCACAAACCCACTGCTGCTGGAACCTGAAGGTTCAACTCTGGCTCTGTATCTGACCAGGGAGCTTTGGAGGAAGTGATGCAGATACACTTTGGCTCACATGGACACTACAACTCATCTAACTTTGCATTGTTTCTGCAAGTGTTCAAACATCAAGAAGCCAAATGTGTTTGACTCTGTGGAACGCCTTAGACCGTATATAACATGGACGAGGTCTCTGTGACGTCACCCAGAGGTTTCTCAAGAACCGTGGTGAAGCTCAAAGTGGGCGGCGCCGGCCGTCGCCATCTTGGCGGTGACGTCACAGCCTAACTCTAAAGTAAATCAAAGTGGGAGGAGCTGAGGCGGCCCGGTGACGCAGCAGAGCAGACGGCTAGCGACCAGTCTGTTTATAAGAAGAGGAGGAAGTTGTCGTGACGTCACCTTTTTGTTTGTTCAGTTTTTAAGCCTCGAGTTTGGCGTTTTGGCTGTCGCCATCTTGTTTTTTTATAGCAAACAGGGAACAGAAGTGACCATATTTGGACGGAGGAGTGACGTAGAGTTGACATGGAGGATGTTAGCTACAGAGACCGAGACTGTAAACACGTTTATTTCTGCTGTAAAGTTGTTCATTTTAACATAGAGGTCTATGGGGGTTGACTCGCTTTTTGGAGCCTCAAGTGGCCGTTTGAGGAACTGCAGTTTCTGCAACTTCCTCTTTGGCTTCACTTCTCAGTTGCAGGTTGCTGCTTGGGGTCGCAACATTTAAAAGGTATTTCAGTCTGGAGCAACATTGCCGTCCACAGAGCAACGCTGCTAACATGACCTGCAATAGAGTCTGTAGAGATATCTGTTTGTTTTGTTTTGCACAATAAATAAATATCAGAGATTTGTAGCATCAGTCGTCTCTTTTTTAACTTTTTCTCCAGTGTTGATGTTCCTGCTTTAGTTAAAGTTTTAAACCCACAAGATAAACTTCTTGTTTTGTTTTATTTCCTCTCTCGTTTTCTTAATCTAACTGAATTTAAAACTTAAGAGTTTGTGAATATAAATGTAGTTAACTTCCACCATAGTCTTCGTCAGGAGGTCGTGACAGCTCGATGGACGTACAGCAGGTTTACTGTCCCTCGTTCACTATTTCATCTTCAGAAACTAGTAACACTGAACATCCAGAATGTAATTAATATTTGAACAACACATTTCAGAAGTGTGTCTGAGAGATGACCAGCCTCCCTTTAGTGTCGGGTGGATATTTGGGGCTGTAGTGCATATGCTCTGCATGACTGATGGATTTTTAAATGGCTCCTCTTTGATCTCGTGTTGTTTTCTCAACCTGATTTGAATTATTTATTCATGTAATGAGCTGAAGGGATTCTGTGGAGCTCAGTCACCAGAAGTCAGTTTAACAGAGAACAGATCACCAGCTGTCTTTGGCTGGTGTAAATCTTTAAGATGTAAGTGAATGGTGTTGAATGAAGTTCCAGGTGTGACACTCGTCAACCAGGTGTGACTGTGACGGCAGGGTTGTATCAGTCCGGTCAGTGTGTCCAGAGGCTGCCTGATGGTCCAGACCAACATCTTCAGAGCTGCAGCTCCACAAGAAAGACGACAAATAGTTGAAAGCTGAATAGTTTCATCTTACGAGGAGTCAGAGTTCCTGGTTGGCTGTTGGTTATTTATCGTTGGCGGTGGGGCTGTTGCTGTTACTTCAAGTCGAGGTGGTGAAACTTGACTCCTCTATATTCAGAAAGATTGGAGACAAGGTTTGACTTGAAGAAAAGCTGAATCAAAGGGTATTTGTTGCACCTTTCCACATTTCAACTGTTATTTATTGTTGTGAGCTCCACTAAAAACCTGATCCATATTTAAAAGCTGATAAGATTTAGGGGCAAATAAATGGAAGTAAAAATAGTATAAAACATTGATTTTAGCCTGGGCCTGAGAGGGTTAACAGTAAATCTGTGTTGGCGTATTAGTTTTTTATTTTTACCGTTTATGTCGCAGCTGAGCTCAAGTTCCTTCAACTCAAAGGCTGGACGATTAAATGTGAAGTCCTCTCTGTTGCTGCTGTTTACTGGTGTGTTGATGTAATAAGTAGTAAATGTGACGCATCAGAGAAAACATTTAGAGAAAGAACGAATTCATCAGAATCATAAAAACACCAAAGTATACACCGTACACGAGCAATAAACATTCATTTATTTCATGAAAGGTCGTGAGTCTTTCTGTGGAAGATGAAGAGGTTGTTCTACTCTTCTACTCGGTGTGACTGACAGGAGAGATGATCAGAGCCTCATGATCCTCAAACAGGACATGAACTCATGTACAGTTCAGTCACTTTATGGCTCTAAAATCATTGAACGATCATAAACAACAGCAGCAGCTAGAAGTTGTTTATCGGTTTAGCTTCTGATAACAGTCACTAGTTTACAGATACACAAACTCTACTGACCGACAACCAGCCGATAGTTTTACATTCGGTTTTAATAAATCACCACAATGTGAGGAAAAGCACACAAGACAGCAACCAATTCACACACGAATGAAGCTAGACGTAAGTGACGAGTAGCTGACTCTGTGCTGCTGTTTTCCCTCCAATTTGCCTGTCACCTGATCCAGCTCACTTGTGCGTCGTGTCTGTTTCGCCGCACACCCTTTTTTTTCTAGTTTCAATTGAACTACTAATAGTACGATGTCAGTCAACACGTACTAGAACTTTTAGGTTTTTGCGTCCCCCAGATCAGTTAGCCTGCTGGGCTACTACTGGCACGTTTGTTAGCCCTGGGCTCTGAAGCTAACTAACGCCACGGAGATTACAGATATAGAGGGTCAAACTGAAAACCACCGTCTGTGAATTCAGCTTCCACCTTTGTTAATACCTGGACAAGGCTGTGGACTACGGGCTGGAGCCCAATTGTCCACCAGATCTGCTATGGCTTCACTCACCTCTCCATCCGACTGTGTCAGCTGCGCCCGCCTGGTGGATAAAATCACAGAGCTGGAGGGAAGAATATCCACGCTCTACAGGATCCAGTATGCCGAGAACCTCATGGACACCATCATCTTCGGTCCATCACAAACTGACAGCCAGCGACCTCGTGCATGAGTCCATCGCTTCCAGTCCTGCTCCTGCTGCCGCGGCACCTCCTCCGGTCGCAGCTCCTGAGGCCTCCTGGCTACGGCTCGGAGCTAAGCCTAAAGCCCTGGTCAGCTCTACTCCATCACATCACGAGCCCTGGTCCCTGGTCTGTGCTCGCGGCAGCCGGAGAGGGAGAAGTCGCTCTCCTACACCCCATGGCTTCGATGTCCAGCTGAAGAATGGATTTAACGCCCTTGCCCTGCGTGACTTCCCTCCTCTGACTACGGACTCCCAGCTTCCTACATCATCCCAGCTGCCGCCTAGGGGGACCCACAGCCCCGGGTCCACCGACATCCCTACGCCAGTCATTCCTGAGCCCTCCTCTCGCCCCAGGACACGCCGCTCCATACCGTGCTTTACACCAGCACCGCGGCGAGCTTCGGTCGCCCGTTCTCTCAGTCCTTGCTCGTCTTCTCCGCCACCACTGGTTGAATCCTCGCCTCCATCCACGCGTATTGCACGCGCAGTGTTGCCGCCTCGTCCCCTCTTCGCCCCGACGACGCTGATAGTCGGGGACTCAATAATCAGGAACACCCGTTTCTTCAACGCGGAGACACACTGTTTCCCCGGAGCAACGGCTCAAGACATCCTGCTGGACACTGCCTGGCCTGCTGCGCGCCCTCCCGTCTTCCATTCGGCGAATTATCGTTCATGTGGGAATTAACGATACAGCCCTCCACCAGTCTGAGTTGACCAAGATGGATTTTACAAATCTTTTAAGCTTTTTAAACAGCTGTGGACTATCTGTTTTTATCAGTGGTCCAAGTCCAACACTCGGCCGTGGATCACAGCGGTTCAGCAGAGTCCTCAGCCTGGCTCCAGGCCGCCTGCAGGACCAACAACGTGAGCTTCATTGACAATTTTAATCTGTTTTGGGGCCGCTCTTCCGCTTTTAAGAAGGATGGTATTCATTTTAACAAGCTGGGTAGCCGCCTGCTAGCGGCTAATTTACAACATGCTGTTCACTCCCATTCACATGATTGACTGTTTACACCTGGATCCCCTGTCCGGATGGAGGGTCTCCTACTACTCTTTCCCCAGCCTCCACCGTAACTTCCACTCCACGACCCATGAACATTCCCGTGAGAATCACAGGCTCGCGCTCAGCCCTAGTTATGGTCGGGTTCGAGGTGCTGCACGAGTGATCCGTCCTATTGCACATACCCCCAAAGCTTCCTGTGCTGATGACGACACAGTGTCTTCCCCCATCAAAATGTGTCTGATTCATGCACGCTCTATAACAAACAAGGCTCACATTTTAAATGAGTTGTTCACAAGTCATAATTTGGCTTTTTTATTTCTGACCGAGACCTGGCAACGGAATATGGAATGCATCCATTTCAATGAACTCTGCCCTGTGGACTGTTCTTATGTTGGGACACCGCGTCTGACAGGCCGCGGTGGAGGCCTCGCCGTGGTCTGGAAAAATCAGCTTTCCTGCCAATTGGGGAGCACAGAATCCTATGCTACTTTTGAACTACAGCTGACTAAAGTGGGCCGGCTAAAGCCGTTTTGCTGTTTTTTAATTTACCGACCTCCAGGTCCTGCAGGTCAGTTTTTATCAGAGTTCACAGATTTTCTGACCTCTATTATCAAGCTAGACAAAGTGCTTCTGGTTGGTGATTTTAATTTGCATATCAATGATACCACAGACTGTATAGCCACTGAGTTTCTCAATATTACTGAATCTTTTAATTTCACGCAACATGTTTCTGGCGCCACTCACAGGGGTGGTCACACCTTGGACCTTGTGTTCTCTCTGGGTCTTGTAATTGATAATACCCGTTGTGAGGACCTATTGATCAGTGACCATAAATGTATTTTCTTTGATCTTTCTGTCAATGCTGACCCCTTGTGTCTGAAACAAACATTCCACTCCTGCATTATTACTCAGAGTACAGCTGATCAGTTCTCTATGCACTTCTGCTGTGATATTAACACAAATCTCAATGATGTTGAACTCTTGATACAGTCATTTAATGAACATTGCACCACTTTGCTGGATAAAGTGGCACCTCTTAAGGAAAGGACCAGGGCAGCCTAGAACACTTCTCCGTGGATGTCAGACGCTGTGTGCAGCCTGAGACAGAGGTGTCGCAGGACAGAGCGGCTCTGGAAAGCTACTGGGCTAGAAGTGCATCGCTCATATCTCAAAGACCTCAGAGTTTCCTTTAATACTGGAGTAAAGGAAGCTAGAACTGCTTATTTTGCCAGCCTAATCTCTTCCTCAAAGAGAAATCCCAAAATTCTGTTTGACACAATTAAGAGAATTGTTTCACCGTCTGTCTCTACATTACCATGCTGTTCTGTTGACGATTGCAACAAATTCCTTATCTATTTTAATGATAAGGTAACAGGTATTAGGTCTGGCATTCGGCCTGGGATCTGTTCATCTACATGTAGCTCCTCGCAATCTCCTGCTGTTCTGGACTCTTTCCAGCCTATCAGCCTTCAAGACCTGATGGACTTAATTAACAAAACAAAGCCATCATCTTGCCCTCTGGATATAATACCATCCTCTCTATTTAAGAAAGTTCTGCTAACTATTGGCCCTGCAGTAACATCTATTGTCAATACCTCATTGTCTACAGGAATTGTCCCTTCCTATTTCAAACATGCCACTATCCAGCCCATATTAAAGAAACCAAACTTAGATCCAGCTTTGCCCATGAACTACAGGCCCACATCAAAACTGCCTTTCTTGTCCAAAATTTTAGAGAAAGTGGTGGCCAAACAACTTACTGCTGCACTGGAGAGGCACAACATGTACGACAAGTTGGAACTTGTCTGGGTTTCGTAAGCAACACTCTACTGAAACCGCTCTCCTGAGGGTTTCAAATGACATTCTCATGTGTGCTGATGCAGGTGACTGCTCTGTGTTAGTTCTTCTGGACCTCAGTTCTGCATTTGACACTGTAGACCATAACATCCTGATTAAGAGGCTACGTGATTGGGTGGGCATATCTGGCATAATGTTAGACTGGTTTACATCTTACCTCAATGACAGAAGTTTCAATGTCTCTGTGGGTGATTTTGTGTCGGTTACCTCTCCACTGTCTTGTGGTGTACCGCAGGGCTCGGTTCTGGGGCCTCTGTTATTTTCCCTTTATCTGTTACCTTTGGGGCCGATTATAAAAAGCTATAATGTGTCCTATCACTTATATGCAGATGATATCCAACTCCATCTGTCATTCAAACCCAGCGAGGCATTCACATTAACTAGGCTCCTGGACTGTGTCAATGCCATCAGAGACTGGACGGCAGAAAACTGCTTACAACTCAACGACTCTAAGACGGAGGTCCTAGTTATTGCTCCAGAGGAGTTTGTCCCCATGATCAGGCAGATTATTGGTCCACTCTCCTCTGCTGCCCATTGCAACCTGCGCAATCTTGGGATTTTCTTTGATCGATCCATGTCGTTTGACCCTCATGTTAAGCAGCTGTCCAGGTCATGTTTCTTCCATCTAAGAAATATCAGTAAACTGAGATCTGTAGTATCAACACCTGAATTAGAGATGATCATACACACATTTATCTCTTCACGCATTGACTACTGCAACTCACTTTTTACATCACTCAGTGCATCTGCTCTTAACCGTCTGCAGGTCATCCAAAACGCTGCCGCCAGATTACTCACCAGGACAAATCGACGGTCTCACATCACCCCCGTACTCCGATCTCTCCACTGGCTTCCTGTAGCATCTAGGATACACTTCAAAATTCTCACCATCACTTACAGAGCACTTCACGGTCAGGCTCCGACTTATGTAGCTGATCTACTTCGCCCCTATTCACCCGCCCGCACTCTCAGGTCAAACGCTCTAGGTCTTCTGTCAGTCCCACGCACACGATTTAAGACCCGTGGTGACCGAGCCTTTGAGGCAGTGGCCCCGAGGCTCTGGAATGCTCTGCCTGCAACTCTACACCTCGCAGATACTGTGACTACTTTTAAGAACCAGCTCAAAACCCACCTGTTTAGGCTGGCGTTTGTGTAAAAAGTAAACCCATGTCCTAGACCTGCTCTTAAAATATGTTTTACCTTTTTTATTTTTTTTTTACTTTTCTCTGTGTATATAATTTATTGACCCTAGGGTCACATTGTGTTTTTTATGCTTTTAAATGTCTGCTCTGTTAAGCACTTTGTGATATTGTCTGTGAAAAGCGCCATATAAATAAAATTCATTCATTCATTCATAAAATGACAGAATCCAGTTTTGTAGACACACAACAGTCAGTTCTGAATTTACCCTCCTGGACTGGTCATGACTTTTACAAAAGTTTTGCCTTTTTACGACATTTTTATAAAGATTTGAAGGCGCTGATTGTACTTTTAATAGAAAACTAAGTTTGACTACTTTAGAGCGGATCAATTATCTCAGATTATTTGCAACAGGAAGAAGGAAAAAGCATAAAAACACAAGTAAATTCCCTCAATAAACTTAAATACAGTACTTGATTAAATGTGAAATAAAAAGACAAATCCAGTTTAAACTTTGAGTTTTTATTGTGTTGAGGATCAGCAGAGAGGAGGACTTTATGAAATACTAATAACACGATACACAACTTTTCTTCTCTGGTCACAGAAGCTGAATGTTTCATGATCACATTTTGTTGATTCATTTTCTACAAATATGAATCAATAATTCATCTTTTATTGACCCCTAAAAACACACCTGACAGAGATCTCTTGATTCTTCTGGTCATTTGAAAATGATAAAAACTAAAACAAAGTTATTATATATACAATAATAAGAAATTAAACATTTTCATTTGGCACCCAGATATTGAAGGAATGTTTAAATGCTTCTTATTCCTGAGTACATTGTTTTTGATGATTCAACAGTGTTGAAGGCAGGTTATGCAGTTATTAGAATGAATTAGACGACATTAGATAATATCAATCAGTGGCTTCATGTCTGTGTCTTGGAGTAAAACATTTACAGACAAATAGAAAAAACCCATTGATCAGAATGTGAAGAATCAATAATGTTTCCACCGTAAATCACCAATAATATAGATTTGTTACATTAAATGAAAGAGTCTCTGTAGAACATCAAGTGCTTGTTCTACTCAGTGTGATTGACAGGAGAGATGATTAGAGGAGCAGAGTTTTTACCACCATGATTATCCCATGGACAAAAGAATGGGAAGAGTTTCTCAGTGAAGCTGCAGCCAGTAAAGGAGTAGATAAGAGCTGCAGCATCAACGTCATAGAAGGAGACCAGACCCTCCTCATAGTCCACAAACACCCCCACCTTCTGAGGCCGAGACTTCAGAGAGAGACGGATATCAGGGTCAGTAAGAGCTCCGTACTCATTCTCATTTCTCAAACATATTAACCAGTAGCAAAACTGAGGGCTCGCTTTAATGCTTCCCTTCCTGTTGATCGACTCTCTGACCACTCCTAAATACCAGTCAGTCTTCCCTTTAACCTGAACCTCGTAGTAAAATCTTCCTGAAGAGAAACTCTGCTTTGCTAAGACATTAGGACAATAATCAAATCTCTCTGGATTGTCTGGAAGATTCTTCTTTACGCCTCCATGTTTAACTTGTTTTCCATCATAAGACAGGATGAGGTTGGGCTGTGCTGTATCAGGATCAAGTGTCACATCCACTGCAGACTGCTGGACCCTCTTCAGCTCGACCTCAAGCAGCTTCTTCATCTGTTTACTGAGCATCTCCTCCAGCTGATTCACAGCTCTCCTCACAGTCCCCTCATGTGAAGGTGGACTGACTCTGACTCCTGTCCAGTTCTTGGTGGGTGGAGCAGTGTTCAGGGTCCTGAAGCTCTGGAGGAGGTGGAGGTGGTCTTCAGAGCGTGAGAGCTGCTCCACCTCAGTGCTTCTCTTCTTCAGCTCAGAGATTTCCTGTTCCAGCTCTTTGATGAAGCCTTCAGCCTGTTTCTCTGTCTTTCTCTGCTTCTCTTTGATCGTGTTGATGAGCTCGGCCTGGCTTCTCTCAACAGACTCCTTCAGAGCGGTGAAGACCTGAACACCATCTGCTATCTCTCTGTCTGCATCTTCCTCACTGAGCTCCACTGAGTCTTTGATCTCATGAATCTTCAGTCGTCTCTTCTGGATCATCTGCTGAATTTCAGCCTCCAGCTCGGCCTTTCTTCCTTCATATCCTTCTTTCAGAGGAACAACATCATGGTTCTTGTGGTCTGAAATAGTGCAGAGCATGCAGACACACATCTGGTCGGTCTTACAGAACAGCTCCAGCAGTTTATCGTGCTTCGTACACATCCTGCCTTCCAGGTTCTCCACAGGGTCGATCAGCTGATGCCTTTTCAGACCTGATCTTGTCAGATGAGGCTCCAGGTGAGTCTCACAGTAGGAGTCAGACACACCAGGCAGGACTTCAGGGCCTTCAGTTTGGTTCCAGTGCAGACGTCACAGGGAACTTCTCCTGGTTTGGCAGCTTGTTGCTCTGAGCTGCTGCTGCTGGCTTTCTGTTGAGCTGACTGTCTGAACTGAGCAGCCATCTCAGAGATGAAAGTATTGACCAGCAGCTCAGGTCTGGTGTAGAAAACCGCTTTACAGTTTGGACACTGAGTCTGGACATTAACGTTCCAGTGTTGAGTGATGCAGGTTTTACAGAAGTTGTGTCCACATGATGTGGTGACTGGATCAGTGAACACATCCAGACAGATGGAGCACAGAAACTGATCTTCACTCAGCAGACAGCTGGCAGCAGACATATCTACACCCTGAGGACAAGAACAAATGAAAAAACAAACCTGTTATTACATCTTCAGCAGCAGCAACAGAGTGTGTCAGGTATTGTTTTCACATTGTGTCTCTGTGTGTGTCTTCATGGTAGAATGTGTCCTGGAGACGCCTCCTGTAGAGGAGCTATGACAGAAGAGGGTTCGAGTACTTTAGAAAGGTGCTCACTACATAGAATTTAAATGTCTGTGGACAGATTTTGTCACCGTGACAGCGTCACAACCATCAAGACGCTCAGTAAACTGTAAAGGTCTGTTTACAGAAAGGTGAGTTTGAAGATGGGTGTGGTCCGAGCAAAGGCGTCTGAAGTAAAGGAAGTAGGACACACAGTTTACACCTCAGGCCTGAAGATGGTCTCTAGTTTGATTATGTCTTTAATAAAATCAAGTTATGATCAGCGGAATATAAGGAGGGTCAACCTGAATGCAGTTTCTGGATCATTCTCTTTTCTTCCTCTGTGGTTTTTCAGTGTTTTTTAAGGCTGCCTGTGTCTCATCATCATTTCCCTTTATGCCTCTTTGCATGTAGGGCAGCAACAAAAGTCTTCCACTCCTGTCTGTCCTGGGCGAGTCGCTGGATGAGTGGTTTAGGCTCTGCATCTCCTTCTCCATGTGCTTCTTGGTCGGCCTCTTTTTCTTTTCCCTTCTGGTGTCCAATGTAAGGCTGTTCTTGTGATATCAGCAAGATCTTTTCTCAACACATGTCCTATCCATCTCCATCTTCTTCTCATTAGGATGGTCTGCCTGTGTCTGATCCCTGACTATTAGCTGCTGTTACTGTAGTTATTTAGAGAATAGTAAAAATAATAAAATAATGATAAACTTACTGTTGGTTTAAGCATTGCAGTGATTACATCACAGGCCATCTGGTTCTTGTTAATATCACAATTTGAATGAGTAAAATCATAATAAATTAAATTTGAACCCTGCTGCTTGTATATTATTGGAGTGAATTCATACAGTTTGTAAGTAGCCTTAACATTTTTAATTCCTCTTTAATATTAAACATCACTATTCACTGTGACATA
This sequence comes from Ophthalmolycus amberensis, assembly GCA_024529925.1. NCBI lineage: Eukaryota > Metazoa > Chordata > Actinopteri > Perciformes > Zoarcidae > Ophthalmolycus > Ophthalmolycus amberensis. Next base: position 418,606 of record JAFEUB010001000.1, on the reverse strand, counting down.
TTTGGACCTCAGTCTGAATGTTGCTCTTGTGGCACTGAGTTGAACTTTCTGTGTGAGTCGGGTCCGTGCATGAAGTATAATCCATGTTCATTGTTCAGTCAGTTTATGAGTATTAATGATCTCATTGGTCTACTCGTGTTCATGTAAATGTATTCTGCTGCGTGTGAGTTCCTTCTTCAGCAGCGATGCTGCCTGAACGCGGTTAACTCTTTGTCTGTGTTGTCTCATTGAATGAACACGTGCAATGAAACTCTGCGCAGCAAAACGTCAGCTTGTTCCATTCTCCAACTTTAACAATGAAAAGTGAGGAAAGGAAGTCGAGAGCCGGAAACAGAGACAGCTCGCCTTCAAAGTAAAAGTTAAGCGTTTTCAAACGTGTTTGCTCCAGAGATCAATTTATGGAAAGCTAAATTAAATAAACAAATATAAATAATGAACATAATAAATGACTGTTATAAAGTCATACTTCTGCCACTTTAACGTGAATAAACTGCCAATGGATGCAAACACTGAATTATTTGTATGTAATGATTATTGTATCATTCATTTATAAATTTATTTAAAGGCTTCTTAAAGTATTATTGCACATCAGTGACGGCTGGTCAATAGAGGGCAATGGGGCATGGACCTTGAGCCACACAAAAAAAAAAAAATTATAATAATAATAAATTATACAAATTGTCAATATTTGTGTTTTTGAACTGTGGAATGTACCCAGTAATATGTGTAAAATGTGATATCTGCGCAAAATATATGCTTTTCCTGCTCGTCCTCTCCGCCTGTGTGAACGACACGTCTGAGAACGCGCAGCTAGGGGGGCCTGATCGTTTTGGCCCAAAAGAGGCGGGTCTATGAAGCAGTTTAGCCAATTGCTGATTGAAGATATAAATGAGTGACATACAATTTAGCCAATCAGCGCCCTCAAATAGATTCAGCTTGGGGCCAAATATATTTTGCCCCCCTCGCTGCGCGTTCTCGTCAGGAGAAGTCTCTACAGGCGAGCACTCCTCCTCCAAGACCCGTTTGAGAGGAGAACTTTGGCGGAGATTCTGCAGCCAAAGAGCTGATATCAGATCAGCCTGACCTCACAATCAGACAGCAGACTACATGCGAAGCTTCTGTACTAGCTGTACACCAGACAGGTTTGGCTAGCTGGATGACGTCATGCTAATAACTTATTTAGCTTTTTAAAACAACGGGGACGGATCCAGCACGGACAGTTACGGGAGTGAGGGGGTAAGGAAACATGAGAACACCAGGGTAGGGAGTGAGGGATGAGGAGGAAAGGAAACATGAGAACACCAGGGTAGGGAGTGAGGGATGAGGAGGTAAGGAAACATGAGAACACCAGGGTAGGGAGTGAGGGATGAGGAGGAAAGGAAACATGAGAACACCAGGGTAGGGAGTGAGGGATGAGGAGGTAAGGAAACATGAGAACACCAGGGTAGGGAGTGAGGGATGAGGAGGTAAGGAAACATGAGAACACCAGGACACATGAGAACTCTGTCAAGCTACATATTAGGCAAAGTGAACATCTTTTCTTCTACATAGCCTCAGTCTCATCTGCTTAACTTGGTCATGGAGGCATCAACATGTAATAGAGATGTTAAATTAACAGTGAAAACTCATCATAGCTTAATTTAACATCAGTATTCATAATTACACTTCATGTTTACTTCTCCTGATCTTTACCTCCTATAACAAGGTCCATAGGGGCATCTCAATAAATTAACATGTTATATTATATTATATAAGTGTTATTTACTGATTGTTTTCGTGTTGGAATAAATGTTAAATATTTAACTGCCAAGTAATAATGAGTGTTTGATACTTTAATTTTTTTGCATTAAATCACACTGGGATGTTTGCTGAAATTGATAGGATGGCCCTACCTAGAACATGTTCCACCAGCCACCACTGTTGCACGTGTTCATTCAATGAGACAACACAGACAAAGAGTTAACCGCGTTCAGGCAGCATCGCTGCTGAAGAAGGAACTCACACGCAGCAGAATACATTTACATGAACACAAGTAGACCAATGAGATCATTAATACTCATAAACTGACTGAACAATGAACATGGATTATACTTCATGCACGGACCGAGTCGAGCTGAAGTGTTTGAGTTGATGGTTGTTGAAACACAGTAAATATTATCAGCTGAACTTCCTCACAAACACAGACAGCAGGAACTACAGAGAAGTTTAGAGGAAAGGCTTTACAGTTCAAGGATGTTTACCAAAGTATAGAACAGTTATGTGAGTTATGAAACATCAATGTTGTTCCTCTAACCAATCAATACATCCACACATTACATCAGATGCTGCTCTCTGTGTTTGGACAATCCAAAGGGAGTAGCAGCTAGGCTAGTTAGCTGCTAGGCTAGTTAGCTGCTAGGCTAGTTAGCTTCTAGGCTAGTTAGCTTCCAGGCTAGTTAGCTTCTAGGCTAGTTAGCTTCCAGGCTAGTTAGCTTCTAGGCTAGTTAGCTTCCAGGCTAGTTAGCTTCTAGGCTAGTTAGCTTCCAGGCTAGTTAGCTGCGCGGCTAGTTAGCTTCTAGGCTAGTTAGCAGCAAGGCTAGTTAGCTGCTAGGCTAGTTAGCTGCTAGCAGGCCTAGTTTATCTGCTACTTTGTTCTTTGTTCTGGATCCTGGTTTGAACTCACTTTTGCCCAAATGTTGAGTTTCTCTGTAGAACAGTTTACTCACCAGAGTTTGTCAGAGACTCTGCTGGATTCACTTGAATGTTTCTTCAGAGAGAAACAGAGAGACTTGTCTCGACTGCAGCTCTGCTGTCGCTCAGACTAACTTTCACTTTCACTTCAGGAGAAGTGAGTCTGCAGCTCCTCTTTCAGAGCTGCTCCTCCTCTCACTGAAGCTCTGTGAGTGAGGTTTTATTCCCTCATTGTGAAATTTTATTAGGAGGAGAAAAGTCATTTTTTAATGAGAAGAGTCTTTCTGATTGGACCACAGCAGCAGATCAATGGGCTTCTCTGAGTCTCCCTTTTTAAAAGTAGTTAAAGTACAATACTTTTTAAATAAACGTAATTTTAACTGAAAGTCACTGATTTAGACTGAGCTCATCAGTGACATTAGAGTACTTGTATCTGTTAGACTCAGATGTATTTGTGCTCATTCATGTGATCTGCTTCAGCATCAGACTGTAGTTATTTATTGAGAGCATTTCCTCTTATGTTCACAGGCTGCAGCTTGTTATGAAGTCCACTAGAGGGCGTCCTCAGACATCATTTATTCTCTACTAACTAGTAGCACTGGTTTAGTGTTCACATCAGCTGCTCTAACTCAACTCAAACCTCAAATATCACCACATTATTTTACATAACCAACTCTCTCACATGTGATGGTGTTGGAGCTCGTCAGCTCAAGTCAGTCTGAGAACAGCTGATGGTGTTTTTAATCACATGACTTGGTGTCATGAGAAACACCATCAGCTGTTTATTCAGCTACAATATCAAACAAAAACAAATAACTTAATCAGACACATTGTGACTTTATTTATCCTTTTTATTTAAAAAGAAAAAGATATAAAAGGAAATAAATGTCTTATTCATAAACTGCTCTTCAGTAATTTGTGCCAGGATGCAACACTTCTTATAATCACAAAATATGATTTTGGAAGATTTAAGTAACATGCAAATACTTCATTTTTTATTGATTTAACAGTCTTGATGGAAGGTAATGCAGTTATTAGAATACATGAGACTAATAGTTAATATCAATCAGTGCAGGAAAATTGGTGTTTTTATTTGTGAGTAGCAGTGATACAAATCAAAGAAATATTTACAAACATAAACACACTTAAAACAAACGTTGAAGGCCGGAAAAAGATGTAAGAATACGTTTTTCTAAACAAAAAGTTCACAACATTTTCAAAAAATAAAAAAATAAAATGAACGAAACCAATTAAAACCAGTTAAAAGCTGGTTTAACCTGAACGTATGTCCTCACAGGACTAACGTTCTATCGCCAGATGAGTGGCAACTTTCTTTAGAATAACTTTCTGTGGAGCATGAAAGCATAGCAGAATTAGCAAGATAGCAGAGGAGCCATTTATTGTGCAACCACTGAGAAACTGCAGCGTCAGCAGGAGGACTTTAATTACTGCTTGTACTACTCTTGCCTTTATTTGTTAGGTGGAGGTGTGTGGCTCCACTTTCTCCAGAGCTGCTCTCGTGTAGTTGTAGTTGAGGCTCCATGTTTCAACATGTATCCACTGAAGCTTATAATAATGGACTCAAGTACTTTACTCGTCATACTTCACCCAGTCATGAGCGATAGTCGGCTCCTGTTGTGAGTTCACTACATCCAGTCAGACGACGCAACCAAATGTCTCCGCTGAATGAATTAAAGGACTCGTCTGGTGTTTGCATGATCGAGTCTGTTGACTACACATCTACAGCCCACCATTGTTCAGGTCTGTTATTTAAATGCAGTCTTCCTGCCGGTGGTTTCAGTATATTTAGGAATGGTATGAAAATCATCGACTACAAACTTGACCTTCAGTTCAATGTTCTCTGCTTTTATTTAATTGTATTCTTTATATCATATATCGTATGTCTATATTAGGGGTGTAACGGTTCACAAAACTCACGGTTGGGTTGGGTACGATACAGTGGAGCCACGGTTCGGTACGGTTCGGTACAGTAGAAAACTATAAATGCCAGAGAAATGTACTTGATTTTAAAATATATTTATTCATTACAACTAACATCATAAAGTTATTCTTTGACTTTGAACAATGATGGAACTATACCTGAGTGACTCATCTTCTGGGGTGTCTTCTTAGCAACACATCAGCATAAAAAACAAAAACTGCTCCTTAATGTTATGTAGTATTGTTACTTACATCTTGCAAAAGAGATTTTTAATCTCAATGGGACTACCTGGTTAAATAAAGGTTTTTTAAAAAGATTTTTTTTTAATTTTTAAAATTTATTTTTTTATTCAAACGTATTCGGTTCGTCATGCGTACCGAACCGTGAGCCTCGTACCGAACGGTTCAATACGAATACGCGTACCGTTACACCCCCAGTCTATATGCTTCATTTCACAATGATAACTTTGTAACATGTGAAACCTGACATGCTTCACTGTAGGATTTTCTGCGTCCAATAATCAGGTTTTTAATAAAAAGAATATTTAGTCAATGAAATGTGAAAGAATAATGATAAATGTTCTTGAGCCCAACGTGACGTCGTCAGGTGTCTTGTTTTGTCCGACCAACAGTCAACAACAGAAATATATTCAAGTTACAATAATATAAATGAGAAAAGAGCAACAAAATGTCACATTTCAGACGCTGGAACTCAATCTTGCTTTATCGACGACTTAAACAAGTAGATCACCAAAATATATCTAATTTCTTTATTAATTACTCGACTGCCTCTTGAGAAGCAGTGTGTGTACCGGTAGTTCTGTTAGCCGTTAGCGGTTAGCCATACAAAAAAGTAAAGTGAGATAATAATGTGAAACAAAAATGATCTGATTCGAGCAAAAACTCTGAAGTTGAGCACTTCGGCGTGCGGTGTGAACGTAGACCTTTTCAGTTATCAGTCTGGTTTTGTTCTCCGTGTACTAAATGAAATAACATCTGTTACTAACGAGGACTTTCTACGAGCTAAAAGCATGAAAGACCAGTCAGACGTGTACAGCGCTCCTCTGCCTGGACACAACAAAGCATCAGCAGATTCATAACTTCTGACCTGTATGTATGTATCTGGTCATATTTAAATCCTCACACACGTGTGAACATTTTAAGTGAACAGAGCTGACGTCACAGTCCGATGTACGAGTTCATGTCTGTGTGCCGTCTTTTCCTGCAGTTGTACATTTCGTGTGTTTTTCCGTCTCGTGTGTGTGAGAATGTGTCTGCAGACGGACGGCGTGAACACATGACGCCTGTATGTCTGCGTGTGTGTGTGTGTGTGTGTGTGTGTTGTGTGTTTTTAATGTGTGCGTTCTGTCTGGTCCGTGGAGCCTTCAAGCCGTCTGACAGATTGGTGTCAAATTCTTCAGTCCGACGGACCAAAAACACATCGAATAAATGTACAGTTTAGTACTCGAAGGCCTCAAAACATCCAGAAATACCTTCGTTGATGATTTACAGCTTCTAACAGAACACAAGTTAAACCTGCACACGACACGATGTCTGAGGAAACATGTCGATTATGTGTTGGACACATTTCAGCAATATCATCAAAACAAAGACAAAGTACTGTTAGAGAATATCTGCCAGAAAAACTGTCATCTGAAAATTAAACAAAGCGTTCAGACAAATGTAGTAAAAAGTACAACATGTACCTCTGAGATGTAGTACAGTAAAAGTTACAATATGTACCTCTGAGATGTAGTACAGTAAAAAGTACAATATGTACCTCTGAGATGTAGTACAGTATAAAGTACACTATGTACCTCTGAGATGTAGTACAGTAAAAAGTACAATATGTACCTCTGAGATGTAGTACAGTATAAAGTACAATATGTACCTCTGAGATGTAGTACAGTATAAAGTACAATATGTACCTCTGAGATGTAGTACAGTAAAAAGTACAATATGTACCTCTGAGATGTAGTACAGTATAAAGTACAATATGTACCTCTGAGGTGTAGTACAGTAAAAAGTACAATATGTACCTCTGAGGTGTAGTAGTATAAAGTACAATATGTACCGCTGAGATGTAGTACAGTAAAAAGTACAATATGTACCTCTGAGATGTAGTAGTATAAAGTACAATATGTACCTCTGAGATGTAGTACAGTAAAAAGTACAATATGTACCTCTGAGGTGTAGTACAGTAAAAAGTACAATATGTACCTCTGAGATGTAGTAGTATAAAGTACAATATGTACCTCTGAGATGTAGTACAGTAAAAGGTACAATATGTACCTCTGAGATGTAGTACAGTATAAAGTACAATATGTACCTCTGAGATGTAGTACAGTATAAAGTACAATATGTACCTCTGAGATGTAGTAGTATAAAGTACAATATGTACCTCTGAGATGTAGTACAGTATAAAGTACAATATGTACCTCTGAGATGTAGTACAGTATAAAGTACAATATGTACCTCTGAGATGTAGTACAGTATAAAGTACTATATGTACCTCTGAGATGTAGTACAGTATAAAGTACAATATGTACCTCTGAGATGTAGTACAGTATAAAGTACAATATGTACCTCTGAGATGTGGTACAGTATAAAGTACAATATGTACCTCTGAGATGTGGTACAGTAAAAAGTACAATATGTACCTCTGAGATGTGGTACAGTAAAAAGTACAATATGTACCTCTGAGATGTGGTACAGTATAAAGTACAATATGTACCTCTGAGATGTAGTACAGTAAAAGGTACAATATGTACCTCTGAGATGTAGTACAGTCAAAAGTACAATATGTACCTCTGAGATGTAGTACAGTAAAAGGTACAATATGTACCTCTGAGATGTAGTACAGTAAAAAGTACAATATGTACCTCTGAGATGTAGTACAGTAAAAAGTACAATATGTACCTCTGAGGTGTAGTACAGTAAAAAGTACAATATGTACCTCTGAGATGTAGTAGTATAAAGTACAATATGTACCTCTGAGATGTAGTACAGTAAAAGGTACAATATGTACCTCTGAGATGTAGTACAGTATAAAGTACAATATGTACCTCTGAGATGTAGTACAGTATAAAGTACAATATGTACCTCTGAGATGTAGTAGTATAAAGTACAATATGTACCTCTGAGATGTAGTACAGTATAAAGTACAATATGTACCTCTGAGATGTAGTACAGTATAAAGTACAATATGTACCTCTGAGATGTAGTACAGTATAAAGTACTATATGTACCTCTGAGATGTAGTACAGTATAAAGTACAATATGTACCTCTGAGATGTAGTACAGTATAAAGTACAATATGTACCTCTGAGATGTGGTACAGTATAAAGTACAATATGTACCTCTGAGATGTGGTACAGTAAAAAGTACAATATGTACCTCTGAGATGTGGTACAGTAAAAAGTACAATATGTACCTCTGAGATGTGGTACAGTATAAAGTACAATATGTACCTCTGAGATGTAGTACAGTAAAAGGTACAATATGTACCTCTGAGATGTAGTACAGTCAAAAGTACAATATGTACCTCTGAGATGTAGTACAGTAAAAGGTACAATATGTACCTCTGAGATGTAGTACAGTAAAAAGTACAATATGTACCTCTGAGATGTAGTACAGTAAAAAGTACAATATGTACCTCTGAGATGTAGTAAAAGTTACAATATGTACCTCTGAGATGTAGTACAGTATAAAGTACAATATCTACCTCTGAGATGTAGTACAGTAAAAAGTACAATATGTACCTCTGAGATGTAGTAGTACAAAGTACAATATGTACCTCTGAGATGTAGTACAGTAAAAAGTACAATATGTACCTCTGAGATGTAGTACAGTAAAAAGTACAATATGTACCTCTGAGATGTAGTACAGTATAAAGTACAATATGTACCTCTGAGATGTAGTACAGTAAAAAGTACAATATGTACCTCTGAGATGTAGTACAGTATAAAGTACAATATGTACCTCTGAGATGTAGTACAGTATAAAGTACAATATGTACCTCTGAGATGTAGTACAGTAAAAGGTACAATATGTACCTCTGAGATGTAGTACAGTATAAAGTACAATATGTACCTCTGAGATGTAGTACAGTAAAAGGTACAATATGTACCTCTGAGATGTAGTACAGTAAAAAGTACAATATGTACCTCTGAGATGTGGTACAGTATAAAGTACAATATGTACCTCTGAGATGGAGGAGAGGTAGAAAGAAGCAGAGCATGGAATATAAAGTAAAGTAAAAGTACCTTGAATTTGCAGTTACGTACAGTAATATTATTCGTAACATTTCACCCCTGAGAATAATAAAACAATTATAAAACTATAATAAAAGGAATAGACTGAAAACCTTTTGTTCGTGGCTACATTTTATACAGAATTCATAGTTTTACAGAAGAAGTTCAACAGATACAGTGAGTCGCAAAAACACTCAGTGGTTCGATAATTTAAGTTATGTGACATAAATTAACTTCTGTTACCGTCAACGTTGACTTTTGGTCTCACAGGACAAGAACAGTGGTCTCCTGGGTGAACGTCGTGTGTTTGTTTGACCCGACCTCTTTAAACTACGTCACCTGACTTCATCCTTTGCTCCCGTCATAATTTCTACGACCACTAGAGGTCGCTGTTGAACAATACACATATTAGTAATGAGCTCTTTGCACAGACATCTTTTTTCGGGGAGGACGGTCTGTTTTTATTCCGTTACGAGACACATCTTCTCGTTATATAAAAACATAGTTCTGGGTTCACAGCAGGTCATTTTTCTGTTGTTTGCTAGCATACGAAAGTGACACGCAATACACAGTCAATGGAGAGCAGCGACTTGTTAATAACTCAAATAGAAATGTTACTTTTGTTATCTGCCAATCTGAACCCATTTTGCGCAAAACATTCAAGTCACTGAACTAAGCATCGATTAAAAAAATAAAAATAAAAATACATTGTGATGAAAACCCGGAGGGTCATTTTAGAACACAATCCTAAGAGGCTCATTTTACCACGTAGATAAAAATATCTTTAAAAACATTTTTTAACTTGTTTCTCGGGTTGTAGCTGTTTCCTCTGCAGGTAATGAAATATCTTGGAAATATATTTCCTTGCTGTTTATTTTGTTTAAAAATATAATATAATAGACAATATACTGCAGGTGATTCACACTGTACAGGATGTAATTTCTGGCTACTACTTTTGTATGAAAAAGTAAACAGGGGGAAAAGGGATACAAATCTTTTTTTTATCTGGCAAGAGACAAAAAGATCAGACGGCACTGGTTATTTCTTGTTAGAAAATGTGATGCTTAGCTCTGAAACTTGAATGAGGATGATAATTAATTTTAAGGTTTTTTTTACACCTAGAAGAGTTTATTCACAGTTTTACAACCGCTCCTTTGCCAACGACCTTTGACCCAGTCACTTGATGAACGTGGAAGTTGCTCCTCCATTTTTTATTCCCTCTATGATAAAAAAACATCAACAATAGACTCACTTTGACATGATTCGTGACTTGTAAAAGGGACGACTGACCTCTGTGAGTTCAGTTAGACAGTAAAAGTTCGTAAGGCTCTTAATGTCTGCACCAAACGTTGGTTAAACCTGGTGAACCCTGAACCTCCCGCCCATCGATCCTCCGCCCTAAAACTCGTACGGAGAAACGAACAGGGTGACCTTGGTGAGGTAGCGGCCCAGCAGGTTGCTGCGCTCCAGCTCGCTCATCTCCACCTCGGCCTCCAGAGTGGCGGGACCCTTGATGGGCGTCACCAGCAGCAGGGTGCCGGTCTGCCGGCCCGAGCGCTGCACGCTGAAGTGGCCCCGCCCCCGACCGCCCGCCAGGCCGAAGCGCAGCGTGTCGCCCAGAACGCGAGCCGCCGACACCCGGAAGAGGACGCGGGGGGCGGACATGTTGGACACCACGGACAGGAAGTGGAAGGAGATGGAGTTTGGCGCCTGAGTGCACGCCTTGTCTCCCAGCATGCACGGGTTCCTCTCGCAGCGCCTGAGGGAAGCACCAAGGAAATATTGTTATTTGAGGAAGGTCACTTCCTGTCTCGCCTCTGCACCTGGAGGAGTTCTTTCATTGGTCTCTCTGAAGAAACGTGATCATTCTGAGATTGCGTAACGCTCATCTTTACAAGCACTTTGAATTACCTTGTTGTTGAAATGTGCTATACAAATAAACTTGCCTTGCCGTACAACTTTCTACCCCCCAAAAAATCTCATTCTATTTCCCCCGACCAGCAGGATGAATTCATCTCTCCCCAATTCATACCTTCACGATGCTGCTTACGCCTCTGACGGCTCCATGCCACTGGTCCAACGACCCATTATTATAAAACCCCAGTACTTTAAAAAATGCCCTTGTGGACCAAAACACAAAAGCCCATTCTTCTTTGTTTAAGTTCTCAGAACAGCTGTTAAAAGTTGAATACCAGCTGAAATGAAGTCTTTCTGTCGGAGTCAAACGTTATGATTCATACGTTATCTGTTAAATTGAGCAATACGTTGGCCGGCAGTCAGGTCTTTGGCTTCTGTATTTTTTGTTTAACAGGCCGTCGGTCTGATGCTGAGTTCACACTACGAGTGACAACATTGCCGACATCGCCGAGTTGCTGTTGAAGGGTTACCAAAAAAATAAAATATGATTGTTTGCTGCGTATCTGGACATGTTCACGAGTTCTGGCTGCATTTTGAGGCCAAACCTCTTGACTCTTGACGTCACTCGGAGCTTTAAGTCAACATCTTCTCTGCATTCAAACTAAAGAGGACATTCCTAACCCTTTATTTTAATCTACAGTAAGAAGCTTTTAACTGTTATTGACCAAAGTCACAGAATGAACACGTAACCTTTGACCTACAACGCTGCCCTGCAGAGTCTGCTCACGCTCTCCTCCCTGCATTAATAATAAAACAAACAAATTATGATTCAGCTGCAGGAATAAATCAAACTGTAACAGCTTTTGGTTTATTTCCTGCTTCTCGCCTCTTAACCCTCCAATCAGCTGACTGGAGCATGAAAGCCTCAGCAGGGCGTCTCGAAGCCAAACCTCAGTCTGAGTCTACTGCGCTAACCGTCGGGTGGAGAGAGGAAGCGGGCGACATGGAGGTAGAGCTCATTGTTTGCTCATCGCTCTCCATCGCCCGTCTTTGTCTTCTGTGGTGAGAAGGTTTAGGTTTACATCTCGTCTGCCCAGTTCTCTTTGTTCCTCCTCTCCTTCCTTTGTTTCACAGTTTCATTGTGCTGTTGGGATGTGATTTCACTCTTTATTATTTTACGGCTGCTAGCTGCTAGCTGCTAGCTAACGGTGACTTTGGATCCGTCCACATCCGTTGAGTCTCAAAGAAACAGAGAGCTTCAACTTTAGTTTCTGTGCAGTTAACGGTGAATTGAAGTTGACGTTAACTAGATTAGCTGTGTATACTTACAAAGAGTTATGAATATGCTAAAACTATGATCCCACGTGGCTATTTGGAGATATACAGCAGCATAGCGGTCGGTCCTTTACGGATACATGGATTATCTTATCATGGTTCCCAGAGGATGAATCCTCCTTCGTGACAACAGTCTTTGGATGACTCGTATCTTCTGTCTTATTATGAAGTCTTTGTTGTTTTTAATTAACACCTGCTCAATGTATTTTTTCGCACCTTATTAGTCGCTTAGACGATTGCCGACCATCCGGTAACTTCATGGTGCCTGAGCTGTGTCATATTGACTGTCCTGGATGGATCAGGGACAGAACTTTTGAATACTTTTCATTAACTTGTCACTGACTGAAAGACATCCTACTGATGGTGTGGAGCTTCGTAGCGCTGCAGTGATGAAACACAGGAGATCTTTAAAGGTGGAGGACGTGGTGCTTACATTGGTGACGTCTTGATGTACGTGGCGTTGTTCATGTGAGGACACGCCACCGTCACACACTGGAAACCTCCGTACGTGTTCACACACGCCTGGTCTGCTGTGCAGTTCTGCATCCGGTTCTCACACTCGTCGATGTCTGAGGACGGAGACAGACAGTTACCACACGTCTGTAAATACCCCCCCCCCCCCCCCCCCATCCATGGCTGATCGGGGTGACCCGTGACGTCTGACCTGTGCAGCTGCGCCCCTCTCTGGAGAGCTGGTAGCCGGCCGGACAGAAGCAGTGGAAGCTGCCGGGAGTGTTGACACACTGATGGACGCAGAGCCGGCCGGGCTGACCGAGAGGAAACAGACGACACTCGTCGATATCTGAAACACACGAGATCCTCAGTAGAAGTAGTGGGTGGAGTAGTAGAAGTAGAAGTAGTCGTAGTAGTAGTGATAGTAGTAGTAGTAGTAGTGGAAGTACGAGTATGGGTAGTCGTTTGAGCATTTATTCCAAATCCTTGATATCAGACGTCAGTTTCCTCCACTAGTTGAATTAGTGACAGACAAAATGCTCACTAGTTAACTAGTTTGAGTCTCTTTCTAGTTAACTAGTGAGGCTTAAAGTGTTTTCTAGTTGAACTAGTGAAAGCTGGAAACTGACATCTGATATCAACGACATGGAATAAATGCTTGGTTTTCCACATAGTAGTGGTAGTGGTACTAGTAGTAGTGGTACTAGTAGTAGTGGTTGTAGTGGTACTAGTAGTAGTGGTACTAGTAGTAGTGGTACTAGTAGTAGTGGTTGTAGTGGTACTAGTAGTAGTGGTAGTAGTAGTAGTGGTTGTAGTGGTACTAGTAGTAGTGGTACTAGTAGTAGTGGTTGTAGTGGTACTAGTAGTAGTGGTAGTAGTAGTAGTGGTACTAGTAGTAGTGGTACTAGTAGTAGTGGTAGTAGTGGTACTAGTAGTAGTGGTAGTAGTAGTAGTGGTAGTAGTGGAACTAGTAGTAGTGGTACTAGTAGTAGTAGTAGTAGTGGTAGTAGTGGAACTAGTAGTAGTGGTACTAGTAGTAGTGGTAGTAGTAGTAGTGGTACTGGTAGTAGTGGTAGTGGTACTAGTAGTAGTGGTAGTAGTGGAACTAGTAGTAGTGGTACTAGTAGTAGTAGTAGTAGTGGTACTAGTAGTAGTGGTAGTAGTGGAACTAGTAGTAGTGGTACTAGTAGTAGTAGTGGTACTGGTAGTAGTGGTAGTAGTAGTAGTGGTAGTAGTGGTAGTAGTGGTACTAGTAGTAGTGGTAGTAGTGGTAGTAGTAGTGGTAGTAGTAGTATTAGATGTAGTAGTTATTGGTGAGTAACATGTATCACCTGTGCAGATGTTGTTGTCGCGGCCTGATATGGTGAAACCTACGTCACAGGTGCAGCGGGTGGAGCCCAGGAAGTGAGTGCAGTGAGACGGACGGACGGAGGACAGAGGGGAGGAAGACGTGGGGGATGAAGAGGAGGAAGGAGAAGGTGAAGATGCTGAAGAGGAGGAAGAGGAGGAGGAGGCTGAGAGAGCTAGAGAGACGGGGAGGGAGGAGGAAGGAGCAGCAGGAGAGAAGGAGGCCAGGGAGTTTCCGGTGCTGTTGAAGCCTAAGAAGTAAAAAAAACAAATCTAGAGTTCAGAAAGCTGCTGGAACCGATCCAGTATCAGTACGATGGTCCAGCATCAGTGCTCACGTCTGCACATCGGCTGCTGGCCGCTCCACCTCAGAGACTCCAAACACACTCGTGTTCGCGGGCCAATCAGCTCGAAGCCGGGCTTGCACATGAAGTGGACCTCGTGTCCGGCAGCAAACACCCGGCCCAGCCTGCGTCCGTGAGCGGGGGGTTCTGGTTTGGAGCAGGTAGCTGTGGAGCAGATAGAGACCTCTTCATTCAAACCTTTCTTTTAAATCTGAAAGTTCATCGGTCACCGAGAGGTGAAGAGAGGAGACCTCACCGCCGCTCTTGAAGATGATGGTGCTGTTGTGCAGAGCGCTCATCTTCTTCCTGAGGGAGCGAAGGCCCTGCTGGTACGACGCCTCGTGGACCGCCAACATCTTCTCCACCTGCCGCAGAGAGGTCAGCAGGTCCTGGGTGGACGGACACTCCTGTGGACGAGGAGACGAGACGAGGAGAGGAGACAAGGAGACCAGGAGACAAGGAGACGTTAGAGGACAGTCTCCGATGCTGCTGGAATGTTTCACCTGTTGAGTTTCCCCAACAGGTGGTTTTCGGATCGACTGTCTTTTTGGCTACTTCCTTGTTTTTATTGGACGTTTGTTGAGGAAATAAAGTTAAATGAATAAATAATAAATATTTATAATAGCTCTCAGAATATAAATCTATTTTTGGAGTTGTTGACCCCAGTCAGCCTCGACAAACGCCCGTTCATCAAAAAGGTGGTTTTCTCTTTTTGACGGAGCTACGCTAGCAGTTTCCCCCTGCTTCCAGTCATTGTGCTAAGCTAGGCTAAACACATCCTGGCGCTTCAGTATCTTTGTACCGGAGAAAAAAAGTGATTTCTCAACTGACTTTAGGGACGAAGATACACAAACATGTTTTGAAAATGCCAGACGGCTTCCTCCAAAGCTACAAATGTTCTTGTTAAACCATAAAGAAACCTCTGAGGTGTGAGGTCTGTACATAGAGGTGAGGTTTTCAGAGCAGCTGCAGAAACACCTGAGTGAAAATGGGACCCGGGTTCGCCGCTGACCTTCAGCTGAGGGCTGAAACACGGTAACAGGACACAGATCAGGTGATCAGGTGATCAGGTCTGTGTGTTTGGAGGCGTTTCTCTGAGGTTTGTTCCAGCAGCGACCCGCTGGTTCAGAGGAGGGTGAACCTGAGTTCAGCTCGTTGGAAAAGAAACCGCACGAGAAATTCAGCAATAAACTAAATTCTTTATCGTGCAGTGCCTGCTGTGATTATTCAAAGACACATTAATGTGAAACCTAGAAAATAAATAAACTAAAACTGATTTTAAATAATAATACAATCATTATTATTCCTCCATCCATTTTCTTTCCGCTTATCCAAGGCAGGGTATAATAACAGGTATTGTTATTATTAAAATAATTATAATAATTATTATAATATACTTTATTCATATCAAGTGCTGCAGAGAAAAAATAAGAATAATTCAAAAATAAAATAAAAAACAATAAAATAAACTTTTCAGATAAAATCAGGAGAAGTTTAACAATAACAGTAAGTTTTTAGAAGAGACTTAAAAAAATTAACTACTAATAACCAGGTTAATAATCAACTTGGTTCACAGATTAATTCACCGTTTAAACGGTTTAAAGATACTGTGTATCAAATAGAAATATTATGACATAAGTTCCATTGCTTTTCTGGTGAGCAGTTTTAATACTCAGATTTCAACATTTCACCAAAAAACAGCTAAACTTTGAGGAATAAAATAAAACTATTTCTGTGACATAAGTTTGACAATATTAATATTTTGTCTCATCCTTTTAAACTGCTGCTCTTATCTTTGCGTCAACCTACTGCATGTGAAGTAAAGAGAGTAAACATTGATGTTAGGACTCTTGTTTTGGATGCAAAGACAATAAATGACCTGCCTGCACAGGAACACAGAGAACCAGAGTCACCTGAACTCACCTGAGCAGCAGCAGCAGCAGCAGCAGCAGCAGCAGCAGAAGAAGAAGAAGAAGAAGAAGAAGAAGAAGAAGAAGAAGAAGAAGAAGAAGACATGCGATGAAGACACATCATCAGCAGAACGATCTTCATCCTGATGAACCTCTCGGTGCTTCTGACTCCTCGGCTGCGTCTCAACAACTAAATCATCTCCTCGGCTTCGGGTGCTTTTCGAGGGCACATGACAAAAATGCCCCCCCGCCAGATATTTAGAAGGAGAAGAAGAAGGAGGAGGAGGAGGAGGAGGAGGAGAAGGAGGAGGAGGAGGAGGAGGAGGAGGAAGAAGAAGAGAGCGACTCCCACATCTGGAACCACACTTTCACTTCATCAGCATCTCCAGAAATAGACTCTTAAATTAGAAGGAGAAGTGAGTTGGTGGTGGAGTCTTCTTTCTTTTTAATCATCATCAGCTGCTTTTTAAAGTGACCGCTCAGGAATGTGACTTCTGCTCCAATTACAGCCGGAAAACCGGAGAGAGAGAGAGAGACAGAGAGAGAGAGAGAGAGAGAGAGAGAGAGAGAGAGAGAGAGAGAGAGAGAGCGAGAGAGAGAGAGAGAGAGAGAGAGAGAGAGAGAGAGAGAGAGAGAGAGAGAGAGAGAGAGAAATTAAATGATAAATATTTGCTCTAGCATATAGAACCTGTGTTCCTGTTACATTTTCCTTCACAGCAGTTTAAATACAATAGAAGCTTTCTTTCTAACTATAAGATGTAGTCGTGTTGGTGCAGTGAGCGCGGCGTCCACCAGGCGGCGCTGCAGTCTTTCCCTTTGAATCCAGAGTCAGAGACGTCTCCTCTCATGTGGCTGAGCTGTACTTTGGGTGAATTATGATTTATGTCGGTGGAGTCACTAATTAGAATATGAAGCTTTGATCTGAAACACATGAAGGATGAAAGAGCTCATTCACTAAAGTTTGTCTTTTCAGATAAACTCTGTTTCTGTTTGTTTTATTGTTGCTTCTGTAAAAATATGAAACTGTAATCAAACAAAAAGCTTTTAGTCTTCTAATTAAATATCTATTTGAATCCTTTACTTAAATATAAAAGTACTACTACAATATGTAAAAATACTCTGTTTAACTCCTGAATACACAATCTTAAGTAAAAGTATGTAAGTAGATTTAGCTAAATGTATTCAAAGTATGAAAAGTAAAAGTACTCAATCTCTGTGAGTGTTATATTATCATTTATTAAATTTAATATATTATTATTAATGTTGATGATTAATGTTAGAGCAGAATGTTAGTTTGTAGGAACGCATCTTATTTGATCATCATTGGTTTTGTTTAGGAACTGAAATACATGTAGAGCAGTAAAAACTTCAGTGTTTCCCTCTGAGATGTAGAAGAGTAGAAGTGTAAAGTACCATTAAATGGAAATACTGCTGAAAATTTCTACTGAAGCACCGTATTTTAATAATGTACTACTACTGGATTAATATATTTTTGTAAGTATTTTTGTTGATTTTGTTCCTTTTTCCAACAGTAAAATAATGCTGATTGATAATAATCGATTCATTGATAATTTCAGATCCAATATATTTATATTTTTTTGTAGTTGTCTCTAGAAATACAAAGTCAAAACATTACAACAGTAACATTACAAGAAGATGTTCAGTGTTAAAGGAGGTTATGTTTGAGTGTATTTGCATGATTGTTTCAGCCAATCAGACTCAGCTGGCCCTTTTCTAAAACAGACCATAAACAGGTTTTAAATTAAAGTAACTAAATTAAAGAAATTTAAATCTAAAAGCTTCTTCAGCTTCAGTCAAATAATGAGTTGATACAACTCAAAAAGACATTAGAATAATATTTAATCTGTAAATTTATGTTTTGTTCTTTCTTGTATCATTTCCTATTTACACAAAACATTTGAGTTTATTTCATTTGTGTACTTGCTGTCAAAATAGTATACTGTGTAAAGTATACTTTAATAGAGTGTAGTATTTATTTGCTGATTGATTTCAAAGTAAAGTAATATTTGTTTATTTATATATTTGTGGTTACGGAAAGAGATTGTGTGTGTGTGTGTTTCTGTGTGTGTGTGGGTGTGTGTGTGTGCGTGTGTGTGTGCGTGTGTGTGTGCGTGTGTGTGTGCGTGTGTGTGTGTGTTTCTGTGTGTGTGTGTGCGTGTGTGTTTGTGTGCGTATGTGTGTGTGTGTGTGTGTGTTTCTGTGTGTGTGTGTGCGTGTGTGTTTGTGTGCGTATGTGTGTGTGTGTGTGTGTGTGTTGCACCGACCCTGTGGTCTGATGGATAAACCCTCGTTGAAATGCATGCTGGGAGTTTGCTGACGGAGGTTAAACTCTGAGATAAACAGAGACGCCCGGGAGACGCAGCGGCTCTCCTCATCTTCACATCTTAATTAGATGGGACAGCTTTAATTAAAATGAAATCACATAATGGGTTTTGTAATTAAAGCCGAGTTGGATGACGGACGGTTGGTCGGGTCAATTTATAAACGCTGATTAAACTTTTATCAACCAATCAAAGCTTCCGATATTCCAGAGGTGAACATATTTATTTTTTCTGTGAAGAGTTTTAACTGAAACGATCTCGACTTCACACGCTGAAACTTAAAGATCGGATATTTAAAGCGTCAGTTCATGCAGATAGTTTTGGTTTTATTCGTCCAGGTTTAGAGATTTCTGCCTCCACACCAATACTACACAATACTACACAAAGTAATTTAAAAAGCATCATATATGAAAATGAAACTAATCTAGAGACCTACTGTGATGATGTCAACTATTTTCAATCAGACTATTTTCTACCAAACCAAAAAATAAGACGGTTTTGTGACAGATTTGGGTGAATAGACCCTTTAAAGGCCTTTAAGGGGCGTTGTTTTTCTTTGTGCAATTAATTCAGACATCAATGCATTTTTTTGGAACTGTTGTTTCACACAGAACAGGAATATCACGTGATATAAAAGTCTCATCATTTTTTCACAATGAGGTCGATTGAAGGCATCAACCAATCAGGTTGTGAAGAACGGACATATTAAAAACCATAGACTGTAAATATGAAGTAGACGTAGTAGTCGTGACATCACTCATTGGTTTGTACTGATGTTTTGAAGCCTCGAGTTCTTCTTTTGGCCGTCACCATCTTGTTTTTTTGCAACCAGTGAACAGGAAGTGACCATATCTGAACTGAGGAGGAGTAACGTAGAGACACCGTATAGTCTCTGGTAGAGACCTGTCAATCACGGTGTAGCCCCGCCCTAAAGCATCCCCTGCTTTATGGTCTGTTTGACTCTAAATGGACCATAATGTACTAAATGAACATCATGCTGTGTTGAAGAAGACTTGAAACTAGAGACTGAGACCATAAACTCATGTTTACAATGTTTACTGAGGGAATAAATCAAGAGAGAAGTAGAGTCATTTTCTCATAGACTTCTATACAACCAGAGGAGTCGCCCCCTGGTGGACACTAGAGAAAATGCAAGTTTAACACACGTCGCCTGTTCAAAACAACAACAACGACAGTGAACAACAACATGAAGGCAAATTCCGCACAGACCAGATCCACTCCTCCTGTTCTTACCTTTCACAAAAAAGCCCAATCAAATAATATTCTCCCTTTTAGTTTCTAATATTTTTCTCACAGGAGGATATGTGATTTACACGGCATGATGTTTTTTGCTGTAGCTGAAAAATAAAATCAGGCAATTTGATTTCCACTTGTAAATAAGCATATTTTCATCCACTAGGGGAGGCAGCTTCTCCACAGGACAAACAGCTTACTGTTATGAGACCTGGATGTACAGGACTAATAGAGAAACACCATCAACTCTATTTGACGACACTTCTACCTGCTTTACACCACCTCTCCTCTCAGACTCACTCCCCCTTACCTCCCCCCTCCTCACCAGAAAAATGAACCGGTCATCCTCCTCCAACACCCCTCTCTGTGGAGTGTTAGATGGTACGACCCACATCCTCACTCAGCGGTCACCTCTCTCTCTCTCTCTCTCTCTCTCTCTCTCTCTCTCTCTCTCTCTCTCTCTCTCTCTCTCTCTCTCTCTCTCTCTCTCTCTCTCTCTCTCTCTCTCTCTCTCTCTCTCTCTCTCTCTTTCTCTCTTTCGCTCTCTCTGTCTCTCAGTGAGGGGAGCATCCTTTAGAGACTCTCAGTCGTCAGGGTTTATCTCTCTCCTCTTCTTCTTCTTCTTCTCCTCCTCTTGTCATGACCCATTTCAGGAGCGACTCTCACCGAGACAGACGTGAGTACCACACACACACACACACACACACACACACACACACACACACACTCAGTAAGATGAGTGTATTTGAGAAGATGTTGTAACTGAAGATGCTGATTTTGTGCGACTGTGAAGATGCTACAAGGCAAAGTGCAGGTGTGTGTGTGTTTTTCTTTGTGTGTGTGTGTGTGTGTGGGTGTGTATGTGTTTGTGCAGCACATCCTGAGTTCATTAAAGTAACTTCACTTTGTGAAATAAGCGCATGAGGATATGTTTCACCGTCGAGGACCAGGTTAAGCCTTCTCTGCTGGCCTAAACAGAATCACAAAGTTATAGCTATTTTATAATTTAATCATTTTTCACAAATACACGACATGTATTGTAATTATTTTTCCCATTATCTTATGTTCTCATTGCACAGCTCCTGTCTTCCTCAGTTGCTCTGCTTCCAGTGCAGCTTGTTTTAAGTAGAGCTTTTATCCAATCAGATTCAGCCTCTATGTCTCCATGTGAGGAGAGAGGCCCGAGGTCCTCGAGAGAGACTTTGCACTTTAAGTGAATGGGGACGATGTTGTTGATTGTCATAGTCTTCAACCAATCAGATCTTCAGTTTGACATGTTGGGCGTATTCTTTGACGGGCCAGTGTTACCCAGGTAGCCTGCTAAGTACGTCTGCATTAACGTGCGCCGTGATTGGTCAGTGGGCCAGCGTGACTTTTGTCAAACAGAAAGCTAGCTAGCAGATCTTAGTGTTTCGTAACACTAAGATGTAAGAGACGTTATGACATTTTTAGCGTTTTGCTTGGTGTAGATTCTTTTTATCGAACAGCTGTTTTTTGTTATTGTTCCGGGTTCAAAAGGTCGTTGTCTGTTACATGAGCGCAGTCCACCGAAAACATTATATTTCCCATAATTTAAGCTTCTGCATTTTCCAAATGCACTAGACGTAGCGCGACGACGTAGCGCGACGACGTAGCGCGACGACGTAGCGCGACGACATAGCGCGACGACATAGCGCGACGACGTAGTGTTACAACTGCAACAGCTCAACGTAACATAACATAACAACGTAAAGTCGCAACGCAACGTCACATCGTAAATGAATAACAACTGCCCTTACTTGCCTTTCTTTCGCAACATTACGTAACAAGTGTTACATAACAAGCGTAGAGTCAGCGTTTGCTTTTGGTTCTTACACAGGACACTAACAGCTGTCTCCTGAGTGAAAGTCCTGTGTTTGTTTGACCCATCCATTTGCTTGTTATAGTCCTTATTATACCACGTAACTTTAAATAACCGTCACTCATTGAACTGAATTGTGAGCGACTCTGACTGAATTGAAAAACTGTGACATTCCACGAATCCGTGGTTTGCAGAAACGTACAATTCGAACACGTTTTCATCGCGACTGGCCGTGATAACTACTATAAACCTTTCTGCAGTGTGTTCAGGTATCTGTACCGTTTCTCTGTTACTCTGACTCAACTCTCTGCATCGTATTTCATCGTCTCACCAATTCATGAAACAACACCAACAAACCCCTTGTTTTTTAGGGCAGGGCTGTTTTCACATGAACAAGTCTTTGAGCAGTGATCTGTGGCTCTTCTGGCTGGCTTGCTCGATGTGAATGATTCAGTCAATGGAAGGGAGCTGGTGTTTGTGATTCTTTTGTGATTCTCAATGTCTGAGTTGTAAGAAACTGCTCTATTGTAAGATGTCTTAATGACTTTCATGAAATCATCTCTGTCCCTTTAAACATGTATCTGAGATGACTCTCAGGTCTTCTCTCTGATGAAAACAGTGCGAACCACAATAAAGAGCAGCATCCACTTCAAGCTCCACACTTGTTACTTGTGAGTCAAGTTTAAGGTTGTGTTCATTCCTCCGTAAAATCACGGAAATGTCAGCGCTCACATCCACGGTCACAGACGAGCAATAACATCAGTGTTACAGTTTCTAAAACTGGTCTGCTAATATTTCAGCTTTGATCATCAGGGTGTGAAGGAATGACCCTGAAGCTCTCACATGTTGTTTTATCGCTGCAGGATTGAGTGGAACTAGACACTGACACCGAATTATTTCTGAGTGACAAAAGAAAGGGTCGGCGCTCGCTTACAGACAGGATAACACGTTTTCACTTTCAACTCTAATACCGATCAGTTTTAGATGTCAGGGACGGCATTTTGGTTTCAAGCGGCTTCGGCCAATGTTCTTTCATACTGCTCTTCACTATTAATTACTTAATGACATGCATGTTAAAACACAGTACACTTTTTAAGTACCTACCTATCTTCCTGCCAACCAACCTACCTACCAACCAACATACCAACAAATCAACTTACCTAGCTACTTGCCAATCTGCCAACCAACCAACCTACCTACCTAACTACTTACTTACCTACTTATCTACATACAGACTTACCTATCTACCTACCAACCAAACAACCAACTTATGTACCAGCTTACCAACCCACCAGACAGCCAACCAACCTACCTAACTGCCTGTCCAGCTACCTACCCATCTATACACTAACTTTGTACACCTCAGCCAAGGGTAGAGACAATATTGCAATATTTAAGCAGTTTTTTTTTCACCCCGTTGTTTCCACCCAGTTTTGTTTTTAAATGCACATGAAACCCAGTAATTGATGGCAAGGAAGCAGTAAACACGCTCATTCATCCTCTGAAATGAGCTGCCTGACGCATCGTTTCCTCCAGTGTCATGAAACGTGATCAGTGGAGTTATTGTGTTTCACACTTCAACAGGATGAACTTCTCACACGTTTGTACTGAGACATCATTTGTGTGAACAGACAGGAATGAATGAATCCAGGATGAAGAAAGCTCTGCAACAGAAGAAGTAAAGAGGATCTGTTGTTTCCTCTCCGATCATCCAGATGGTCCCAATGAGAAGCTCACACTTTACTTCTTCCTTGAATGGAGCTGGTTTTATCTGTTCTTGAGGATTCACCAGATCAGGATTTACAGGAAGACCCGTTTAAGGTCACCTGACAGGAAGTCATGTGATTGGGTCATCAGCTCACCTGGATGCAGTTCCTGTTGTATCCTGATGAAGTCACATGCGGTTAGAAGTGAGTCGGTCGGTTTGGAGGTGGACTGAATGGAGGCTCAGTGAGTTTCACTAGATTTGTTTTACACGTCATTTATTTGAAGTATCTTGATGCCAGAGAGCAACATGGGAGCTAGTTTCAGCTCTTCTCAATCGATGTGGCTCTTTTTTTATTCAAACAGTCTCAACAACACAACTGTTTCATGGGACATCACAACTCTGAAGTCTCCGAAAGGTAGAAACTCAACCAAAACATTTAATTCCTGCTACATAACCTGGTTATTGTGTCAGTAAATTGGCCAAAATGAAAAGTTGTTTTGTCGTTGTGTTAGCTGTACTATTTTGTGCAATTTGCTTGAATGAATGAGAAATTAACATATGTTGTGAACAAAAATCGAATTGTTCAGAGATTTTAATTGATTGTTTTGAAAGCAATAACTCTCATCCAAGAATTGAGTCAAAGCGAATAAGAAATAACCGTTAAATTTAAAAAATTTGAAGAAACGGGAGTTTAAAACATTTCTATCTTTAAGTTATTTTGTAAATGTATGCTGATCAGTTGCTTTGATCCCCGTCTTAACTCTTAAGTTCTGTTTGTTTGGCTGAAGGACGGACTGGATTATGATGAGTTCCACATATTTACAGTAAATATTCCTGGACATTAAATTCTCTTCTGGTTCTCATCACAGAACTGAGATTGTGTTGTATGATGTTGAAGATTTACATCCAGGTA
This sequence comes from Ophthalmolycus amberensis, assembly GCA_024529925.1. NCBI lineage: Eukaryota > Metazoa > Chordata > Actinopteri > Perciformes > Zoarcidae > Ophthalmolycus > Ophthalmolycus amberensis. The sequence continues at coordinate 394,439 of JAFEUB010001000.1, read as the reverse complement.
ATTTTAGTATGTAAAACAAACGCATATCATCACAGTAAGTAAAGAAAATGCTTCTTGATTACTTTAAGAGGAAATGTTTCTTTTTGTTTTTTCAGCAAAACTACCGGCCTGATTTTCATGAACCTTGGTGTAAGAGTGAAGAATGGGCCAAGCAAGAACACATTACATTTTGAAATGTATTCACGGATACACCAATTATTCTTCACGCTCGTTAACATCGAGACAAGCCCTTTTAGTTTCATATGTTGTCAGCTTCATGTAGCCCACGGCTTCATATTTTGGGAGGATGGTGAAGCATGAATTGATTTACTTCCCCTTGATACCTGAATAAATCCTGTCAATGTACTCTGCAACGAGGTCCGGACCCTGGTACACCGAGGTAAGACTCGATTGTACTTCTCTAGTAACCGTAAACGGTACATTAAGTCCTAAAAACAGAACCTGTTTTTAGAAGCACTGATAGTTTTGGTTTATTGAAACTTAACAGTCTGCTGCAGCGTCTCATTGATCTTTAACACGGTCCAACGAGTCAATCGATTCAGCCGTTATGATCGGGGATACATCTTTCCAAAGGGTCACACCCTCACTTTGTAACACGGATCATTGAGTTCTGCTCATTCACGGATTAAATGTTGTTCAACTCTTTTGAAGTGAGCAACCAAGACAAACTTTTATGACGTACCGCAAACAAATATTTTCAGACAAAGAGTTCAAACACAACAAACGTGTACAGACAGAAGTGATCGTCGTGGCCTCCGCTCTGGATTTTCTGCCAAACTTTGAATAGCCTGCCCCTGAAAACCAATAACCATGAGGGCGTGAAATTGTCCTGTCATCATTCTCTCTTCCTTCCCTTCCCTCTCATTTTCCCCCCTTCTCTTTTCTCCATCTTTCTCCCCCCCCCCCCCCCCCTCTTCTCTCTAAAGCTGATATGTCGTCCAAACAATGCCAAGCAATAAGCAAGCAAATAGCTGTAATCACTCAGTCGATGATGCACAATTGCTCGTTCAGCGTAGCGGCGACTTGGCAGTCTTATCGATCTCCGGGGGAGGGAGGGTGGCGATTAAAGGGCCGTGAACAGATGGTGAGTGACGGCGCTCATAAACCTCGCACTAAAAGACTAATGTCCTACAAGCATCAGCCGGCGTGGAACCCATAAACAACCTCGCCGCCGACTGTCAGCGCTGCGGGAGGGAGGGAGGGCGATGATGGGAGGCGAAGGGCCAGCTGCTACGTTCCCCATGAACACGACTTCACATGTGGGGGGGTCCGGGGAGCCGAGCACCGAGCTCTGATGGAGGTCGTGGAGAGACAGACTGCTCTCAGCTTTCAATTACAAACACCCCAAATGGTGACTGTTCAGTCTGAGTGAGACGACGGAGCGAAACGGGAAACTGAAAGTTAATAATAATAATACATTTTATTTATATAGCGCTTTTCTTGACACTCAAAGACACTTTACATTAAAATCATCATGTATAAAAACAATACACTAAAAACAAAGTACACAATAATAGTCACACATTAAAAGCAGTTTTGAACAGGTGGGTTTTGATTTGTGATTTGAATGTGGAAAGGTCAGTGCAATCTCGGATGTTTTTGGGGAGAGAGTTCCAGAGGGAGGGGGCAGATATGGAGAAGGCTCTGTCGCCCCATGTCCGGTGCTTGGTCCTGAGTGGAAGGGACAGGAGGCATCAGAGGAGCGGAGCCGGCGGGATGGAGTGTGGTGGTGAAGCAGGTCGGTGAGGTAGGAGGGGGCCTGATTGTGGAGGGCTTTGTGAGTGAGGAGAAGGATTTTGTATTGGATCCGTTGTGGGACGGGGAGCCAGTGGAGGTTCTGGAGAACAGGGGTGATGTGGTCACGGGAGCGGGTGTGGGTGAGCAGGCGAGCAGCAGAGGATGTACTGGAGTTTATTTAGGATTTTGGATGATGTGCCGTAAGTTGATTCGTTTTGTATTTATGACTACAAGGAAGGTGCACAAAGAAAAATGTTTTCTAAGGGTGTCGCTCGTTTGGATACGGAAATTTGTCGTATGTGAATTTGCATAATCATGACTTCACCCTGAGTTTATGAGTCAAGAATCTTTGATTTAGCAGTCAAACTATAATCAAATATGAGTCAAGGTTCTGTTACTGTGTGATGCCTATTTCTCGCCTCAAATGTTATGAAACATATTTTACTGTTTAGTGTTAAAATTAGAAAGTTTGTCGCCTGGCCGTGATGTTGAAAACAGTCGAAGAAAAACCTCTCACCGGTCGGAGCAAACTGTAACGTTTGATATGGAACCTTTAGTCTCACAGAGAAAGAAAGGAGGTCTTCAGAAGCAAATGGTTCTGGGTAGAACATCAGCCCTTCAGGAAGACAAGATAATACAGATAGAACTTTATTAATCCCGAAGGAAATTCTTGTGCCAGAGTTTAAATAGATTACGACAGAAAAATAGCAAAAAAAAACAATAGAATAAAAATACAAACATATATGAACAATTGTTTAAGTGTAAAGAGATAATACTAACAGTAATAGTCAGTAAAAAAATCTAAATTCAAATAAAATAGAACAAGTAAAATGCAACAACAAAGATTGGTATAAGAAGTGATACTAACACCAGAGCCGGATGGAAGCTAAAGTAGAAAAGTAATCTTGAGCATGCTACTGAGAGAGATATTGAATGTTTTTTCTCAGAGTGTACCCAATGAAATGTCAACAGTTGGACCGTTAACTTAACCTGGCATAGTTGGATCTTCAATGGGGATATTAGAAAGCTGAATCATTGCTGCTTGTATTAAATCCTTCATGGCATCCCGGTCGATTTACAAGGCCCCGTTAGGTCTCATGAGCTCTACTTGGCGGAGTATTTTTATTATTTTGAGCATTTTCAGAATGAGGGCAGCTGGAATGCACAATCATCATTTGGTCTTTGGTCTTTGTTATATTTTCTCGGAGCTTTGCACTTTCTCGCCTCCTGTCGAAATCTTCCACAGTTGCTACAGTTTCCCCTTTTTGCCCGAGCCAGTTGGCAAACAGTTTAGTTTAATGCAAAATACATGCTGGAATACTTTGTTTGAAGCCAGAAACCAAGATGGCGATGGCCAAAATGCTGAACTCGAGGCTTTAAATCCGTAGACCAAATACCAATGGTCTTTGGGTCAGTGTGAATTCATCCGCTTCTTAGAGATGGTCTTGTTGTGGAGTTATGCAGCCCCCTAGTGGCCAGAACATAAATTGATGCAGCTTTAAATCTTTTAAACGACAGGTAAATCTTTTACTTTCCTTCAACAAGTCAACCTAATACGTTGTTTGTAACAAAAAAGTGTTTTTTAATCTGACCCTTATCAACATAATTTCCCTTCCAAAACCATTACAAACATTCAACCATTACAACCATTACAAACATAAAAATGACTAGGTGGTTGAAATAAGTTCCTGCTTAAGGTTAGGGGACCTTCTTCATCATGGTTTACATGATAACCACGTGGTTAAGATTAGGAAACGATGGTGTTCACGTTATCTGTCGTTTTTTGCTCTTTAACATCCTCAAACTTCTACAGATAAGAGTCATAATCACTACGGACGATAGATGTTTGTTGCCACTCGTAGGTAAACAGATTTTTGGTGATTTGCTCTTCTTAACTTCCCAACGCAACCTGAGGATTACATAAAGGCAGCAGAGTTCATGGCGTTTTCTAAAAGGTAATCTCATGACTCAGGGTTTATTTTACACACGGCTGACAGACAGGTACTGTTTCCTTAAGAGAAGGAAAACATCATGAATGTGACAGGAATTGAATTGCAGTCTGACAGATGGAGGCTAATCAGACTCTCAGGCCGCTCGTTAAGGTGGCCGGCTGAGCCCGCTGGGTGTGTGTGTGTTTGTATTACTCACGTTGTGGGGACATCTGTTTACATAATCACACTGTGGGGACTTGCCTTTCTTTTGTGGACAAAACGCAAATCCTCTTAATATAAATCATGTAAGTTTAAGGTGAAGATTGGTTTAAGGTTAGCGTGAGGTTAAGTCTCCAGGAAATGAATGTGATGCAATGTGTCCTCTGAAGTGATGGAAACGTGGGGGTGTGTTACCTGTCCACCTTCATCGCCGTGTCCCTCGGGTCGGGTGGTGAGACGGCCGACCTCTGTGTCCAAACCTGATCTGACGGATTGTTTTTTTTTGTTTTTCAGACAGCGGGATGAACGGCGAGCTGAGAGCCGGTCACACCACGACAGCCAAGAGAGGAAGCAGCGCCCCCGACAGGTGAGTCTTCGCCACTACACCGCGTGTGTTCGATGTTACATTTTCTGGATGTTAGAGAAAATCTTAAGGGGTTATAAATTTAAATGCGATGAGAGAGACGCACCATGAAAACATGCACACACTGGGACTCCAGCCAGGTGTGTAAATACATCACATGTCTGCGTTTAGTCGCATATTTTCTAACAGTAGTACTCTTCACAGTGGCAGCAGTATTGTGACTAGTTTTCCGTTGTTTGTGTGAAGCCTGACAGTGAGCGACGGTCCAGCTGTCCCCTCCTTTAACCTCATTCTCTGTTCACATGGAAACTAAAGCCAAACTGTCCTCCCAAATCCCAACGCCGCTGGACGGATTAAAGCCGGGACGAACACGACTCTGTGCCGGCCAGAGCCGGGATTTACGGGCAGGCGGCCGGGCAGCCGGCCCCGGAGAGACCGTGAGGATCTGTTCTCTCTAAATGCACCGACACTGCTCAGATTTTCACATAATTCTGTAGCAGCTCTGTGAGAGAGTTTAGATAAGCTCCAATTCTTAGATCACCTTTATTGGGAGAAAAGGAGTTGAAGGGTTCACAGGTCACCGACTGAGTCTGGATTTTATCCGTTAAGTGGTATTTCAATAATTTGAGGCTTCAGTTTTTCTTCATGTACAAAATCTAAAGAGTAAAATCTAATTAAAGAAGCAGATGTTTCGTTGTACTTTACTTGAGTATTTCCATTTCCTGCTACTTTATAGTTCTACTAAATGTTGTAGGTTTTACTTTAACACTAACATTTATCTGAACATTAGTTTAAATCGTATTATTAATACTATTATTAGCAAACGCATCCAGCAGTTACAGAGCAACATGCCTGTTCATGAGGAGTCTTTGTGTTACCTGATGAATGTAAGTCCAATATTCTCTTTCTTTTAGCTCTATTTCTGCTCTCCTCCTCCAAATCCTGAGGGAAATATGTCTCTTAAGCTGCTAAATGCTGGACTTTGTTCACCAGCTTGTCTCTAACTGAGTCGGTCTGCTGTTTGCTGCTGAGCGGATGAAAGAGAAACCAATAGTTTGTAATGATTCAAGGTAGTGATGTAACTGTAAAAACTGTAATCCGTACAGATCAGTAAAAATAAAATCTTTGAAGAAGTATTTAAAGTATTTGAATTGTGGTTTTATGCAAATAATCACTATAGATGACTATAACAAAGTAAGAAAGACAACATTTATCATTTATTATATCACGTTTAAAGTTTACACTAACTTCAAAGCATCTCTAAAAGTTATTTGCTCTCTTCTGTCCATCTAATTCGATCCGTGACTCAAAACCGGGTGTTTTGTGATCCGTTGCCTTAATTCAGGATGATTTTCTCTTTAAGAAAACATTGAAACTTGGGATGGCGTGAACAAGGTTCCTCTCATCTTTTCTCTTCTCCTTGTTACTTGTGAGTCCTTTTGTCATTGATGAATGTTGGATCCTCACTGAGCTTTTCTCAGAGCAGGTTTATCGTCGTTAGTTTTGATTAGGAGACAGAGAAGGAGGCCGATTCCATCTGGAACACAAGCTGCTGAGTTCACGAGAGGAAACACTGCAGAAAGTGTGTGTGTGTGTGTGGTATCATATCTTACAAAATAAGTTAAAAGTCCAGCAACACGTATCAATTTACACTCGTTACATGAATACGGTCTTAACAACTTAGATAAGTTTCGACAAAACTACTTACTGTTTATAAGAAGTGGACTTAGTCATCGTGACGTCACCCGTTGGTTTGTGGACTGATGTTTTGAAACCTCGAGTTCGGCATTTTGGCCGTCGCCATTTTGTTTTTTTGCAACCGATAAACAGGAAGTGACCATATTTGGACTGAGGAAGAGTGACGTAGAGACGCCACATACGTCTCTGGTAGAGACCTGTCAATCAGCGTGTAGCCCCGCCCTAAAGCATCCCCTGCTTTATGGTCTGTTTGACTCTAAATGGACCATAATGTACTAAATGGACATCATGCTGTATTGAAGAAGACTTGAAACTAGAGATTGAGACCATAAACTCATGTTTACAATGTTTACTGAGGTAATAAATCAAGAGAGAAGTAGAGTCATTTTCTCATAGACTTCTATACAACCAGAGGAGTCGCCCCCTGGTGGACATTAGAGAGAATGCAGCTTTAACACACGTCGCCTGTTCAAAACATACACTACAGTGAACAACAACATGAAGGAAAATTCCGCACAGACCAGATCCACTCCTCTTGTTCTTGAAGCATCGGCTTCACTTATCCAAACCGGAGGTTGCCGCCTTGGATGCAAACACGTACGTGGTAACGGCTATTATGAATTCCCGCAAATTGAACATAAATGTGCATAAAATCAGAAACATAAATACTTATTTCTGACTGTAAAATGTAAACCACATCAGTGTTACTAAAACTGATGCAATAAAAATCCAAACTATAACAATATGAAAATGTATGAATAAAAAAAAGCGACGTTTTGTTGTGACTGCGCGGTGCTTCAGTGTCTCTGTGTTTGTTTAGTTCCAGTCGCTGTGAAGGGAAGTTGTTTGTCATCATGTTGGATGATCGCTGTCACAGAGTCCAGCAGCTGTTAGTTTAACATGACATCATGTCTTCAGTCTCCTGCTGAGAGCACACACACACACACACACACACACACACACACACACACACACACACACAGGCAGGCATTGTTCCCCGGGCTTCAGTAAATCACTCCAGTATGATCGATCTCTGTGTTTTGTATTTTTACAGACACACACACACGTTTGTTCTGCTGTACTCGTGAGGACCGTTAGTCAGTGCGTAGACGTGCACTCATAGTACCCGGGTTACATTTATCTTTCTCCAGTGAGTTGATTTCTTAAACGTGTAAAACAAGACACCTGGTTTCTGTAATCTGGATTGGTGATCAGAGAAACCTGGTTTCTTGTGGTAGATTTCTCTGAGAGAGCGATGTTTCTCTGCCACGTGTACGGGTGAAGACTTTTAGCAACACTTAATAATAACTTATTAATAAATGGCAAAAAAAACTTTCGTTAATAGTTATTTTACTGTTAACAAACAATGAAATGATAATCATGTTTACTAATTATCAGTAATTCTATAATCTATGTTATGCGGGGCTACCTTGTGATTGACAGGTCTACCAGAGACGTATACGGCGTCTCTCCGTCACTCCTCCTCAGTGTAAAAATGGTCACTTCCGTTCATCGGCTGCTTAAGAAAAACAACATGGCAACGCCTGTAATCCAAGATGATGACAGCGAAATAGTCAAAGTTATAGACAGTCTGTGGTATGAACCACAGACTGTCTATGGTACAAACAATAACGTCGCTGCCGTATTTACGCCGATGACGCCATTTTGGCCCTTGATGGAGCAGCTAAAATGTCAGCAAAGCCGCAATAATTGTTTCAAACTCCATTTGGACAAACCTCCATCTTTGGGTAGATATTTCGGGTTACTTTTTATCTGGTTGTTGCGATTAAATTATTGCTAAATCAGTTTATTTTGGCTTCATACAGCTGGAGTAAACCAGCCGACGTGTAGCCTGCTAGATACAGCGAATACGGCCAAAACACTAGAACATTTAATTTCCCGGGACATCTGGTTCTTCCACAACATGTACAAAGCTGCAACATTGGTTATTTTAGCTGTGATTGATGAAACCCTCACTCCTCTCCTGAGAGACACGAATAAACACAAACGATCTTGCGATCAAATCACTGAACTCCTGTGGACGTATTTCAGACACCTTAAAGAATCAATATCAGTCTAAGTACGCGCTATATTTAGAATATTTTCACCTCTTCACCTTGATGTCAGACGGACCTTTCTGTCTCCAAGAAGGGAGACACAGAGACACAGAGCTGCTGGTCTCATAATATTATAATATTATGACTTTAAATGTTTCTAACAGTGGCTCCGATACTCCTTTGTAGTTCACAGACTACAATTCCGCCTTTTAGTTTTCTTTAGTTGTCTGATTCTGATATTGGGACATGTTACTGAATTCTACGCCCTTGGTCCCGGAGACGCACGGCATGCTGGGAATCCATGTGAATCAGCGTTTAATTAATTAACTGATGGGGGAGCTTCCCGGGGCTCCCAGCAGGTTTTTTAGGTTTGTACAGCGTTCACATTGATCCGTGGTTTTGTTAGAGGTGGACTGTGTTTTCACCGCCTCCTGATTAACGACTGAGAGAGGAGGCAGACAAATCAAAGGAGAGACGGGGGACGAGACAGAGAGAGAGCTAAAGGGGTGAGGGAGGAGAGAGAGAGAGACAGAAAGAGAGGGAGAGGAGAGAGAGCGAGGGTTGATGGAGAGAGAGAAGGAGAGAGAGAGAGAAAGGGGTGAGGGAGGGAGAAAGAGACAGAGAGAGAGAGACGGAGAGAGAAAGGCTTGATGAAGGAGAGAGAGAGAGACAGAAAGAGAGGGAGAGGAGAGAGAGCGAGGGTTGATGGAGAGAGAGACGGAGAGAGAAAGGCTTGATGAAGGAGAGAGAGAGAGACAGAAAGAGAGGGAGAGGAGAGAGAGAAAGGGGTGATGGAGAGAGAGAGGGAGAAAGACGGAGAGAGAGGCTTGCTGAAGGAGAGAGACAGAAAGAGAGGGAGAGGAGAGAGAGAGAGGGTTGATGGAGCGAGAGAAGGAGAGAGAGAGAGAGAAAGGGTTGATGGAGAGAGAGGAGAGAGAGAGAGAAAGGGGTGATGGAGAGAGAGAGGGAGAAAGAGACAGAGAGAGAGACGGAGAGAGAAAGGCTTGATGAAGGAGAGAGACAGAAAGAGAGGGAGAGGAGAGAGAGAGAGGGTTGATGGAGCGAGAGAAGGAGAGAGAGAGAGAGAGAGAGAGAAAGGGTTGATGGAGAGAGAGAAGGAGAGAGGGAGAGAGAGAGAGAACACTGTAATTATGTCTTCTTGTCCCTCGCTCGTCCTGCTGAGACGAGCGTTTAGAGGAAAGAGATGAATCAGCGTTTCCTTTGAGGAGAAAAATAACAGCTCGATAAAGAGGCAGCACAAGAAAACATTTAACCCCCCCCCCTCTCACACACACACACACACACACACACACACTAAACAGCCTCCTTATTTAAATGTAAATGTCGCCTTTGATGGAGCTGCGATGGCGGCGGCTTCACCTCATCTGCTGTGAAATGACCAAACCAGAAACTTGTTTACATGCAGAGACAAA
>JAFEUB010001000.1:330000-380000 GCA_024529925.1 Ophthalmolycus amberensis | reverse complement strand
ATGTTTGTAGGAATGCTAAATAAACTTTCGGACTGAAACTAAAGGGTTTCTTGTTTTGATTATCACCATCAAAAGAATATCCGCTAAGGGCGGTTGTTATTTAAGCTAGTTAAGTTGTTTTTGTCCTTACATTACGTTGTGACATATGTTGTAAGATTACATTGTGACATTGTTATGTTGTTACATTGTTACATTGCTACGGTGCGTTGTTACATCACGTTATTGGGTTGTTGCTCTACGTAGTAACGTTACGTTGTTGCGTTACGTTGTTGAGTTACGTTGTTGCATTACGTTGTTGCGTTTCCTTGTTGCGTTTCCTTGTTGCGTTACCTTGTTGCGTTACCTTGCTATGTTTTAATATTGTTGCGTTACGTTGTTGCGTTACCTTGCTATGTTTTTATATTGTTGCATTACGTTGTTGCGTTACCTTGTTGCGTTACCTTGCTATGTTTTTATATTGTTGCGTTACGTTGTTGCGTTACGTTGTTGCGTTACGTTGTTGCGTTACGTTGTTGCGTTACGTTGTTGCGTTACGTTGTTGCGTTACGTTGTTGCGTTACCTTGCTATGTTTTTATATTGTTGCTTTACGTTGTTGCGTTACGTTGTTGCGTTTCGTTGTTGCGTTTCGTTGTTGCGTTACGTTGTTGCGTTACGTTGTTGCGTTACGTTGTTGCGTTACGTTGTTGCGTTACGTTGTTGCGTTACGTTGTTGCGTTTCGTTGTTGCGTTACGTTGTTGCGTTACGTTGTTGCGTTTCGTTGTTTTGTTGCCTTGCGTTGTTGTGCTATGTTGCGTTACGTTGTTGCTTTATGTATTTACGCTACGTTGTTACGTTGTAGTAGTTTTGCTGCCTAAACCTAACCAATTGTTTCACAACATTAACCACGTACCTTGAGCGTGATCTGCAAGCGTGATACGAGACTGATATGAAACATATTTATGAAATGTATTTTTGTTTCTGAATCTCCAACAAATCGAGTGGTTTGCAATAAACGTTCAATGCCCACATTCTCTCCTGGCGACAGGGTTGACTCTGTTGATCGTGACTCGTTTCAAGTGATCGGACGGCCGGCTGTTTGTGACCTTAGTTTCTCTCTTTGTCTCCTCAGATCGGCCTATGAGATGGAGTATGACAGATACCCAGGTGATCACTACAACAGGTACCAAACATCTGATGACCTCTTAATGAATCTCTTTCCTCAGAGTCTAATAATGACGCTGTAGTGTTTTACATTGGAGTTGAAAGCGCAGTGCGTACGTGCGTCGCTGTCAAACACATGCCGCCGTATTTGACGCAGTGAGAACCGGTGGTTGTGAGATCAGTTGTCTGACAGGAAAAAGACAGAGTCACAGAGGACACGTATTCATATGAAAGCTGCCGGAAACAGAACCGATATTTTTGGTCTAAATGATTCAGGCAGCAGCTGTGAACGACCTCATGACAACTTCAGCAGTGTTCAACAGCCTCTAAATGTCTTTTTCCTGAGTGACTCAAACCGAGAGGAGGAAATTGGTCGCCCTCTCGGAGGACATGAACTGCCTCGACTCTCCATTTGTGTCTGGCTCACAGCGGCACAAATTCGATTTCCTGTTTGCTGGCAGCGTGCGTTGGTTGGACTGTGAGGTTAGGGAACGATCCTCCTTCCCCTCAGAGAGCCTGTTTACAGGTCCAGATAGAGATGGAAGCTGCGAGTGGATCACAGTTCAGCTTTCAGCCGGTTGAAGAGGCATTTTTATGAGGATGAGTGCCGCTGCCGGCCTCCCCTCTGCCCTCCATCCATCCTCGCCATCAAAATACAGCCATCAAGTACAAAACTCCATCAAACAAGCAGAGGCGGGAGAGAGAGGATGACGGACCTGAGCTGGGAAGGTTAAAATCACATCTCTGGGATGTGACAGAAGAAAGCAAGACTGAGATAGAGATTCAAATAAATAGAGGATTAAGAGAGAGACAAAGGGAAAGATGTAAAGAAAAGCTGAGAGATGATACAGAAAGAAAGAATAATAATAAATAAAAGATGGTGGCCCAAGAGAGCAAAAAGAGAAAACAAATATGAAAGAATAGTCATTAAGTAAATAACAATAAAGACACTATCAGATATATATAAATACACACAATGTGTGTATATATAAATACACACAATGTCTTTTCATAATCTGAAATAATGACAACAGTTCAACAGTACTGTTATGTAATATGTGGGGAAGTTTGAATTATTTAATTCTTCCTCTTTTGGGGCCAAAACTATTTCAAATGTCATAAAAGATTTGGTGTCTGAATTGTTTTATCTGTTTTATCTCTGTTAAAAAAGTTATCAATCAACATCAATAGAACAGCTGATTCACAACTTTTCAATGGTGTGTATATATACACACATATACAGTATATAGGGATATTTGTGTACATGTACTGTATTTGTGTATTTATGTGTGGATTGAAATATATCCCATATTACTACCTAACCTCAATCGACACCCCTCACTCACCCCTCAAACGGATCACAGATCACACATAAATGGACACACACACACACACACACACACACACACACACACACACACACATATCCATATATACATGTTGCTGGACTTCCATTTCTCACTTTTATACTCTTCAGTCTAAACCGTTATTTTCCTCAGTGTCCTTATGTCGCCGTTGTCTTCGTCCCTCTCTGACTTTGTATAATTCCTCGGCTCGTATGTGTGTGTTCGTGTACTTGTCTGCACTTGTTTTGTACTCACTCTTCTACACAAAAAACTAAAAAACAATTATTAGCCAGAAAATATTATGACTATTGAAAAAAATAAGAACAACGTCCACACTATGACAAACCCACCCAAACTCATTTTCACCCACATAATCCACCCTAAAGCCCAAACTGGCATCATTTCAGATTCTCAGACCCAGTTATAGACCCAGTTTGGTGTCAACCAATCAGGGGCCACCAGTAAAATCTGTTTGTTTCATTTCTCATTGCACGCTTCTGTAATAATGTATGATTTATGTAATTAACTGAAATTTATACCTGCAAAGAAAACAACAATAACAAAAACTATTTGTCATTAAAATATGTATTTCACAAAATGACCTTGCAGGAGAAGGTGGCGTTTCAATGGAAAAGTTTACAATGGATGAATGAGTGCACCGCGAAATGTGTGAAGACAAAGAAGTAAACTCTTTAAACTCAATTAAATTAGCTCTGGTGCAGAAAATAGATTCACAGCTAAGCTGTTTTTTTTAAACTCAATTACATTCAATTAAATTAGCCCTGATGCAGGAAATGGGAAATGAGATGTGTGTGTGTGTGTGTGTGTGTGTGTGTGCGCGTGCGTGCGCGCGTGTGCGTGTTCTGAGTGTGTTTAAGAAACTTGATTCAATCAGTTTTTACTTTATTTGTTTAGTTTCGTTTTTTTGTAGCGCTTTAGTTTTTGAAGTAGCAGAAAATGTGTGTGTGTGTGTGTGTGTGTGTGTGTGTGATGAGGACAATATATTCTTATGAACCTTGATGTGTCCACATGTTTTCGTTTGTACGTTTGAAGTCCCGTTTTGTGGCTTTGAGGAGGGCGATGGACACAAAACAGAGTTTCTTTCCTTTTCTTATTCATGCTTATTTTGTTCTGCACAACTATTGTGAAGTCCACACAGAAACTGTAAAGGAACAAAAGCATTAATGTCTCCAGTACAACAGGAACCTCAGCCACCCGGCAGAGCTACGAGTGAGAGACAACGAAACCGAGGAAACGAGTGAGAGAAGTGTGCTCATCAAATTTATTGACCCATAATCTAGTAAACTTTGATTTGTAAATGTTCATTTTTAAGTAAATTTGATGTGTGTGAAAGAGAGATAGAGCCAATTTATTTTCCATTTCCAAAACGATGCTGAAGTACCCGTGTGGACGTAGATCGTTTTCGTTTTCAAACAGAAAGGTATTAGTGTGGATGTAGCCAAACAGCAGGTATAAATCGACCTGCTGTGGTCTGGACACTATTTTATCGGCGCCCTGCTGCTTATTCACAGCCGGTAAAACTCCCTGCCAGCACTGAAGGTGACACAGCGCTTATTTGTGCACACTGAGGACTCAGCAAATTCTAGACAACAGAGAAAAAACCCTAAAAAAACAACAACAAACACTCTGCCGTGTGTTTGTCAGAGAAATGTGCCACTTCGGCAATTGAGTGTGAAGGAGAACGACACAAAACAGGAGTTATAAATCATTTCCTGTCTCCTAAACATGTGATTCCTCCTCCATCAGCTGCTCAGAACTCACCTGAGATTTGACAGAAAGGCAATAATCCCATACAAGGGCTGGGTAACTGCATTGAACAAATCAACAACTGGATGTGCCAGAATTTTCTTCAATTAAACAAAGATAAAACAGAAGTAATTGTTTTTGGTACCAAGGACGAACAATTGAAAATCACCGCTCAGCTTCAGTCACTGATGTTAAAACCCACAAACCAAGCCAGAAATCTAGGTGTAGTTATGGATTCAGACCTCAACCTGAACAGCCACATCAAGACAATTACAAAATCAGCCTACTATCACCTGAAGAATATATCAAGGATTAGAGGATTTATGTCTCAACAGGATTTGGAAAAACTTGTCCACGCATTTATCTTCAGCAGACTGGACTACTGTAACGGTGTGTTTACAGGTCTCTGTAAAAAGTCCGTCAGAAAGCTGCCGCTGATTCAGAACGCTGCAGCTCGAGTCCTCACTAAGACCAGGAGGGTGGACCACATCACTCCAGTTCTGAGGTCTTTGCACTGGCTTCCTGTCCAACAAAGAATTGACTTTAAAATCCTGCTGTTGGTTTACAAAGCACTGAATGGTTTTGGGCCAAAACACATCTCCGATCTGCTGCTACCTTATGAACCATCCCGACCCCTCAGGTCGTCTGGGACCGGTCTACTTTCTGTTCCCAGAGTCAGAACTAAACATGGAGAAGCAGCGTTCAGTTTTTCTGGTCCACATATCTGGAACAAAGCTTTGTTTAATAAAATCACTAAGTGGAGGTGGGGCCATACCATGTAAAATTTTAAAAACCAGACACACATCAGTGAATTTAATAATGTTCTCCCAACTCAGGATATGGTGTTTGGTGAGAATATTGCAGTGATGGTGACTTTTGGGTTTTTTATCAAGTGTTTTTAGGGCTTGTTTATGGAGAATATGAATGGATTTTAATGTCGTGCTGCTGGCTTGTGCCCAGCTGGTTAAGCAGTAGGTCAGATGGGGGATAATCATTCCATTAAAATACAATTTTGCAGCTTGCATGGTTAGACAGTGTCTGATATATCTAAAATTCATGAGATTAAATTTTAAGACATTTGTCACATGTTTTACCTGTTTTTTAAAAGAGAGATTAGAATCAATAAAAATTCCTAAATATTTAAAATCTGACACTACCTGTAGCCTCTCACCAGCAACATCAACATCTGGCTCCAGTGACACTTTGCAAGCTCTCTTTGTGAAGAACATACAAACAGTCTTAACATTCAGGTGAAGGCAGGAATCTGCAAGCCATTTAGTTACATTTGTCATTGTGGATGTGAGTTTAAGTGCAGCTTGTTCTTTGTTCTTTGCGTGCGCATAAATCACTGTGTCGTCAGCGTACATTTGAACATAATATGTTTGTTGATTTAAAAGATAATATTTCATGTTAAGAAACTGTAAAATGGGCCTCACTCGTTCTTTCTCTTCACGGATGATAAAGCGAGACGCTGGATAAAACATGCTAGGTGAGATAACGTTACATTTGGTGCGTAACCAAGTTAGCTAGCTAGCTAGCAAGCCAGATTCTTGACATGCAAAATTATCTTTTAAATTGACAAACATATGTTTAATCCGTGGCACAATTCAAACGGGATCAAAACAATATTTGTCTCTCGCCGATGAATGATGTACATATATTTATCCCAAACTAATGTCCCATTGGGGACACCGGAAAGGGGAGGGACTTCACCGTGACACCTTTGTTCGGCTCTTTGACCGGCGGGATGGTGTCCAGCAGGAGCACTGGGTCCAACGGTTCCTCGTCCTCGCTCCCCATTGCTCCATTGGAGATGGAGGATCTAGCTAACTAGCCAGGTATCCTACCGTAAAGTGACGACACTTTACGGCCCCACTAATGTGGCTGTCACGTAACATCTAACAACAATCACCATTTTCTTTTGTACTGGTCAAATAACCAAGGAAACCAGTTCAATGTCCGTTCCACTCGTATTCTATGAGGGACCCTCGGCCGGATGTGTCCCTGGTTGCTCACAGTGACGGCACCTACAGAACATGTAGTCTCGGTAATTATATCTAACAAAAGGACGAATATATCTCTCATGAAACTGAAACCAAACTTGTAAAATTTTAGTGAAATTGACACACAAATTCTAAATTAAATTAGATGTCACGATTCCATTTCAAACTTGCTTTACAGACCAAATACCAAAAGTTTGCTGCAACACTTTCCCCTCCGTCTGCAGTGACACAAGGTGATTCTGAACAAACAGCAGCAGCCTCGCTCACACGTTGACTTTCAGACGAAGGTTAAAGGAAACAAATGTCTAACTAAAATGGAAAACAAATGGAAACAGCGGTGGAGCGACGGCGGTCTGACCGCCCCACCACGGGCTGAAAACACCGATCACTGCAGGCCGCCAAGGACAGGTGGAGGAGGAGGAGCAGGAGGAGGTGTAACTGTATGTTAGCTGTAGAAGAAGATGGAAGAGAGGAGGAAGAGGATGAAGAGAACAGCAGATGAGAGAGAGGAAAAAGTGGCTGACAGCATGAAAAACGAGCGTGTTGGCAGCCGGCAGATAAACGCTCCACTCAGTTTCCTCCCTCCCTCCCTCTGTTCACTCGTCTGCTTATTTCCTCACTCACATGCCTTCGTTTCAGCGGGGAAGCCCACATGATTCATTTGTGAAGTGCAGCTCCGGTCGTGGTTCAGTTACTGCAGGACGATCATCTGAGTCACCAGAAGAATTACAGCATCGGTCAAGAAAGTACGCAGATGTTATCGTGGTGTAGAAATGATACAAGTAAAAGTCATTCATTGAAAATCTAAAAAGAACAGTTACAATCAAAATGTTCAGGGAGTTCTATATCTTTACATTTAACATTATTTGATTTTTGCAACACAGTCTCTGGGTAGTTCGGGAAATATGCAAAATGCAATCTATTGTTTTTGGGTACAGGGACACGAATTGTTTGGGATGACATCACGTCAAAATGAACGTGAACAAACCACTTCCATAAAACCATAATGTTGTGTCAAACACCGGTCTAGTGGTTGAAAGTCTTGTGCTTTTTGGATCCATCCAGCTCCTCTCCCCCGGATCACTAGGTGTCTTTTTGGATATTAAATATCACGTCACGTTGATGCATTTAATTTGTGTGTCCACCATGAAAAAAACCTGACAATGTGTGTCCATGTACACAAAACAAAAAGATTGCATTTCGTGACTATTTCACGTCCTGCCATGATACCCGGCTAGTTTTTAATACTGATGCGGGCGAAGCTACACAGCGATTGACAGGTAATAGAGTATTTTCACATAACCCCCCCCCCACACACACACACAGCTGAACAGTGTTTGTCCAGGAGTAACAAAATCATTTGACCCGTCCAGCCAGCAGAAGGATAATATTTCATGAACACCACCTTCTCTGGGAAAGCCTCCAGTATTTTATTTATTTAATCTTCATCTGGAGAATAACAACAAGCTTCAGTGTGTGAGTGTGACTCCACAGCCGGGTCTCAGCTCAGAGACTGGATGCAAAGCTGTGGCCGTGTCAACACCGCCGTCCTGTAAATATTTATAGGCGTTTATCTGCCGGGCTGCGGATTATCAGCTTAGCGAGGTACAGTGCCCCCCCCCCCCCACGACCAACTCAGCAGTTATCCTGCGAGGACAAACACAGCAGCAGGTCTGAATATGCATCACAAATCAAAAAGTTGTCAATCAAAAGATGTTAATCCCTTTGCCTGTGCTGCTGTAAACTGTTTGTGTGACAGAGAGACATAAAAAAAATCTGAATCCTGAAGTCTATATGAAGAAGATAAAAGTAAAGTGAGACCTGTAAGTTTGTGACTAACGACACAAACTTTCTGTATTTTCAGCTGGAATCACATCACTTCTACCTTTTTATGAAAAGCTTTTACTGAACATGAGCACTTTTACATTTTAATGAACATTTTTTGTTTAACCTTTGTTTCTGGACATGAAGTGATTTTCTTTTTACGCGTTGCTGGTCACCTGGAACACTTCATCCTTCAGTTTATCACAAACATTCAACATCAACACATAAAGGAACACTTCATCCTTCAGTTTATCACAAACATTCAACATCAACACATAAAGGAACACTTCATCCTTCAGTTTATCACAAACATTCATCATCAACACATAAAGGAACACTTCATCCTTCAGTTTATCACAAACATTCAACATCAACACATAAAGGAACACTTCATCCTTCAGTTTATCACAAACATTCATCATCAACACATAAAGGAACACTTCATCCTTCAGTTTATCACAAACATTCAACATCAACACATAAAGGAACACTTCATCCTTCAGTTTATCACAAACATTCAACATCAACACATAAAGGAACACTTCATCCTTCAGTTTATCACAAACATTCATCATCAACACATAAAGGAACACTTCATCCTTCAGTTCATCACAAACATTCATCAACACATAAAGGAACACTTCATCCTTCAGTTCATCACAAACATTCAACATCAACACATAAAGGAACACTTCATCATTCAGTTTATCACAAACATTCATCATCAACACATAAAGAAACACTTCATCATTCAGTTTATCACAAACATTCATCATCAACACATAAAGAAACACTTCATCATTCAGTTTATCACAAACATTCAACATCAACACATAAAGGAACACTTCATCCTTCAGTTTATCACAAACATTCATCATCAACACATAAAGGAACACTTCATCCTTCAGTTTATCACAAACATTCATCATCAACACATAAAGGAACACTTCATCCTTCAGTTTATCACAAACATTCATCATCAACACATAAAGGAACACTTCATCCTTCCGTTTATCACAAACATTCAACATCAACACATAAAGGAACACTTCATCCTTCAGTTTATCACAAACATTCAACATCAACACATAAAGGAACACTTCATCCTTCAGTTTATCACAAACATTCAACATCAACACATAAAGGAACACTTCATCCTTCAGTTTATCACAAACATTCAACATCAACACATAAAGGAACACTTCATCCTTCAGTTTATCACAAACATTCAACATCAACACATAAAGGAACACTTCATCCTTCAGTTTATCACAAACATTCATCATCAACACATAAAGGAACACTTCATCCTTCAGTTTATCACAAACATTCAACATCAACACATAAAGGAACACTTCATCCTTCAGTTTATCACAAACATTCAACATCAACACATAAAGGAACACTTCATCCTTCAGTTTATCACAAACATTCAACATCAACACATAAAGGAACACTTCATCCTTCAGTTTATCACAAACATTCATCATCAACACATAAAGGAACACTTCATCCTTCAGTTTATCACAAACATTCAACATCAACACATAAAGGAACACTTCATCCTTCAGTTTATCACAAACATTCAACATCAACACATAAAGGAACACTTCATCCTTCAGTTTATCACAAACATTCATCATCAACACATAAAGGAACACTTCATCCTTCAGTTTATCACAAACATTCACATCAACACATAAAGGAACACTTCATCCTTCAGTTCATCACAAACATTCAACATCAACACATAAAGGAACACTTCATCATTCAGTTTATCACAAACATTCATCATCAACACATAAAGAAACACTTCATCATTCAGTTTATCACAAACATTCATCATCAACACATAAAGAAACACTTCATCATTCAGTTTATCACAAACATTCAACATCAACACATAAAGGAACACTTCATCCTTCAGTTTATCACAAACATTCATCATCAACACATAAAGGAACACTTCATCCTTCAGTTTATCACAAACATTCATCATCAACACATAAAGGAACACTTCATCCTTCAGTTTATCACAAACATTCATCATCAACACATAAAGGAACACTTCATCCTTCCGTTTATCACAAACATTCAACATCAACACATAAAGGAACACTTCATCCTTCAGTTTATCACAAACATTCAACATCAACACATAAAGGAACACTTCATCCTTCAGTTTATCACAAACATTCAACATCAACACATAAAGGAACACTTCATCCTTCAGTTTATCACAAACATTCAACATCAACACATAAAGGAACACTTCATCCTTCAGTTTATCACAAACATTCAACATCAACACATAAAGGAACACTTCATCCTTCAGTTTATCACAAACATTCATCATCAACACATAAAGGAACACTTCATCCTTCAGTTTATCACAAACATTCAACATCAACACATAAAGGAACACTTCATCCTTCAGTTTATCACAAACATTCATCATCAACACATAAAGGAACACTTCATCCTTCAGTTTATCACAAACATTCATCATCAACACATAAAGGACCACTTCATCCTTCAGTTTATCACAAACATTCAACATCAACACATAAAGGAACACTTCATCCTTCAGTTTATCACAAACATTCAACATCAACACATAAAGGAACACTTCATCCTTCAGTTTATCACAAACATTCAACATCAACACATAAAGGAACACTTCTTGAATCAAAATTATATTTTTAAGATTATAGTTACATCTATACATCGTGATAACTTTGTTTTTACATGTATTGAAACATATATTTGCAGAGACTCATTTAAATAAAACCCCAAATAATGTATTTTATCTTTAATATTGAAACTGATCTGACCCCATACACTTAACTAATAGTTTAAGAAGTTCAGTTTGACAGTAACGTGAACAGTGAATTTTGTACAACTTGTAGGCACATTTGATATTTTTCTTTCCATTGATGAATCAACTCACGAAAAAAATTAAAATCCAGATTTGATCAAAACTGTCACGTCAAGTGAAAACATGAAATCCCCCCTGAACATTATTACATGTTTTTGTCATTTTTCCTCAGGCCTTTGATGTGTAAATGTTGTTCTACACCCCTAAAGCAGCTTTTGAAATGAGCTGTGTGTGTGTGTGTGTGTGTGTGTGTGTGCGTGCGCGCATGTTTATTTGTGCGACGGAGAAAGAGATGAAGTGTATTCATGTTCCCCCTGCAGTCGCTCCTCCTGCAGCAGGTAGATGGCTGCCGGGATAGATAGCGGAGGTTGACAGGGAGAGGAAGGGCCTCCTCTATCGCTCTCTGCATCAAATTGGAGGCGTCAGTCAGATCTCAACCTGCAGCACAACACCTAAAAAAGCACCCCGTCGGGGTTAGAAAGAGGAAGAAAAGCAAGCAGGGAGGGAATGTGGGATTATTTGATGAAATGAAATCAGTGCCGGTTATCTGTTTTTTTTCTCAGATAAATTGTTCTGTCCTTCATAAAGTTTCCTCTCACCTCGAGCAGGTGCTGCAGATTTAACACCAAAAATTAACTTTACTTGACTTTTCAACTGCAGCTTCATTATTACGTTAGAGCTTTCATTCTCAATTAATTTCATGATAGATCATTTTTAATACTTTTGTAAGAATGAAGGGGTATTTTGTTCTGGGTTAGCAGGTTAGTGGAAGAAGCAGAGAGAACGTCCTTCAGGACTTAGAGGAACTGAGTTTAAACCTCCGGTTCTGAAAAGTGAAGCCAAAGCTTCATGTGTTGAAGCTGCATTCTCTCTAGTGTCCACCAGGGGGCGACTCCTCTGGTTGTATAGAAGTCTATGAGAAAATGACTCTACTTCTCTCTTGATTTATTACCTCAGTAAACATTGTAAACATGAGTTTATGGTCTCAATCTCTAGTTTCAAGTCTTCTTCAATACAGCATGATGTTCATTTAGTACATTATGGTCCATTTAGAGTCACACAGACCATAAAGCAGGGGATGCTTTAGGGCGGGGCTACACGGTGATTGACAGGTCTCTACCACTCCTCCACGGCGTCTCTACGTCACTCCTCCTCAGTCCAGATACGGTCACTTCCTGTTCACTGGTTGCAAAAAAACCAAGAACTATTGTGTTTGTCTCAAAACCTGATTTATCACAGAGCTCCATTAAAAACACATCAATACGTTGTTCCTTCATCTAAACAAACACAAGTTTTGTTTTTTGTACCCAATCGCTCATACAAACACTCACTACAGCACTAAATGTGGATTCATCCACCGCTGAAAATAGTCCCCAACAAATGCTCTATTTCCTCCTGTTTGTTTGATAAAAACTTTAGTGACCAGCTGTTTGAGGAGATTACTGAGACCTTTTAAAGCATAAAACTATTATGCTAAATATATAAATATATATATATTTGTTGACAATTGGTGTAGAATAACAGCAGACTTTGGCTAAATCCTCAAAATCAGTAATTCAGACATCAACATGCCCTTTAAAAATAAAGACAAATGCCAATTTGAACTAACATTGTATTCTTTGTATTTCTTCTGGTTTATTAGCATAGCTTATAAATTACTTGAGTTTGTTCCCAACATAAAGATCAAATCTGCTCATGACACAGATTACCCTCCACTTCATTACAGTAATAAAACAATCAGGAAGACGCAGCAGAGCCTCGGGCAGCAATGCATCATGGGACTCTGATCTCTGTGTGTGTGTGTGTGTGTGTGTGTGCGTGTGTGTGTGTGTGTGTGTGTGTGTTGCAGGGTGTTTGACTACCAGCGTGTCCCGTCCTCGGTCCCGGTGGATCCCAGTCCTGTCAAGCGGCCCCGCCCTTCATCTTCCTCCTCCTCCTCTTCCTCCACAGCAGCTCTGAGGATGAAGAGACGCCGAGCTTCCAGCCGGAGCAACAACAAACACACCTCCTCTGAATGTGAGAGAAGCGCTGCACTCACACACGCTTCACACGTTAGTGCTGCTCCAACGGGCACATTTTAAACTTGTGTTCTTTAAACTGATGAGGTGAAACATTCGTACTGATTAGCTGAACTTGTTCTGGTATCAGAAAGCTAATTAAAGCTAAAATTAAATAAAAAAGTCACAACTAAAATTAATCGAATTGAAATTCAAAGCTCCTATTTTTACTGCCTTGTTTTGGATGTATACCTGAAATTATTTCCACTTTATGGTCTTCATCTCCAAAACGGTGCTTTAATTAACTAGGGGGCTACATTAAATGAATACTCCTTTTAAAACCAGTGTTTCTCCTCTTATTCGTATCACTTTATTATATATAAACTCCATCAGCTTCACTGCCGACATCGTCTTTTTCTGCAAAGCCGCGGAACTCAAATTACACAGAAAACACGATGAAAGACACAAAACCAGTCCAGCATGTTTCACCTGAAAGCGTCCGCAGTGATGTTTATGGATTCTGAGATTTTACATTAAATCAAAATATAAAGTACTTTTGACTACGTTCATGGTCCTCTGGGTCTCTCCTCAAAGGTTAAATATGAGTCCAGCATGAAGAACTACCGTTTGGACTGTCATGATATAGAGCAGTGGTTCCCAACCTGAGGTCCGGGTGCCCCTCAGAGGGACGCCAAAGATTTGTAAAAAATTTGATTTGAATCAGAAACAGTTTATTTATTTATTTAAGTACGTTTGCTCACACAAGGAAGTTGTCTTGGTGATTGGTGCATGACAGTAAACACAGTGCGAATAGAATGAGACATTATTTGAAAATACAAGACATGAAAATGTTTTAATAGAATACGATAAACAAACGAACAAATTAAGAGTATGTTAAAGCAAGTTATTGAAGTGTTCGGTGTATATTTAAGTGAAGAGTCCATTCACTACTGAAAATCTAAATCACACACTTTCTGTGTCATTTATACAAAAGTCTGAATATAAAACTTTTTGAAAAGATCTTTTTTGTTGTTGTACTATTTGTAGAATTAGATTCTGGTGTTCGATGCGTACGATTGTTTCCGACCTCGTGTCATTAAAACATTTCCGATAAAGTCCAAAAGTAAAATCCTTAAAGACGCCGTCACTATTTATGTTGACAAAGATAACGACTTATATTCATTCAAGAAAATACAAGAATACATAAAGAAAGTAGATTTAATAAAAACTCTTTATATACGCTGAATCAATTTATCCACATTTATTTCAAATTTGTAAAAAGAAAAAAGTATGGTGATGACGGAGTGGGCGGGGCTTCAAGGGAACAACTTTGGTAACCACTAGTTGGATTCAGATTTTTGATCTAGGGATGAACTTTGAACTTCTTGTATCGCTGCTCAAGAAAAACTATTTGTTTACATACAAGAATAATAAAGCAATGACGACTCTATTCTCCATTAATTCACTTTATTTTTTTAGATATGGCACAATTAACTGATGTTTACAATGTTTACTGAGGTAATAAATCAAGAGAGAAGTAGAGTCATTTTCTCATAGACTTCTATACTATCAGAGGAGTCGCCCCCTGGTGGACATTAGAGAGAATGCAGCGTTAACACATGAAGCATCGGCTTCACTTCACTGAACCGGAGGTTGCCTCCTGTTAAAATTAGTGGAGTCCTTTAAGTTTTGCTTTGTCCTTGTTCGGCTGCACATTGTTTGCAGAAGGCCTCACTTATATCATCAAAATGAACCAATAAGAGGACTAATATGGATAAAATCCTAACGATACCCCTAGTCAGAAGTATTTATGAGTTGCATCCAAACCACTTTATATCCAGAAGATCATTGAACCAAATGAATCCATAAAGAGTCATTATATCTGTTGTTATGACCGCAGTCGTGTGGGTTTTGAATTTTTAAAAGGCTTTTAACCAGAAGGGGCCAGAGACAGCGACACCCAGAGAGGTCGACACGCTCGGTGTTTTAAGGCCTCGACCCTCTGAGGCGTTTAAATGTCACACCGGGATAATATTCTTTATTTAAGTCTGCAGCCGACACGAGCTCCGTTTGTAAAGCGGGAGCTCTCGGAGGATCTTTTCCTTTTCTAAGACCCTGCTCATGTTATCTCCTCGGTGGTGGGGCCCCAGGGTGCTGCAGGGCGGGAATGGTGGCAGGGGGGGGGGGGGCGCCAGATGGTCTCTTCATTAAAAGCCTCCGTACCGCGGGGCTCTCTCTCCCTCCTGCTATAACCTCAGCCGAGCCTATCAGCGCTTCCACTTCAGACGGAGTTAACCGTGCGTGGCAAATAAGAATTGTTTATACTGGTTTATTACAAGGCTTAATAGTTTTTACTTCGCCACCATCACGAGTACAAATGAGATTGCCTTTGCAAGCTCCCCGGAGGTCGAGCAGCTTTCAGGAGTGAAGTATAGTGTTCAGGGTCGTTCGGCGAGCTGGCGGCGGCGGCGGGATCGCAACGCTGAGCGTACCCGATGGTTCAGGAGCAGCAGAACCATCAACCATTCTCCATACGCTGAGCGTACCCGATGGTTCAGGAGCAGCAGAACCATCAATCATTCTCCATACGCTGAGCGTACCCGACGGTTCAGGAGCAGCAGAACCATCATCCATTCTCCATACGCTGAGCGTACCCGATGGTTCAGGAGCAGCAGAACCATCAATCATTCTCCATACGCTGAGCGTACCCGATGGTTCAGGAGCAGCAGACCCATCATCCATTCTCCATACGCTGAGCGTACCCGATGGTTCAGGAGCAGCAGAACCATCAATCATTCTCCATACGCTGAGCGTACCCGATGGTACAGGAGCAGCAGAACCATCAATCATTCTCCATACGCTGAGCGTACCCGATGGTTCAGGAGCAGCAGAACCATCATCCATTCTCCATACGCTGAGCGTACCCGATGGTACAGGAGCAGCAGAACCATCAATCATTCTCCATACGCTGAGCGTACCCGATGGTTCAGGAGCAGCAGAACCATCATCCATTCTCCATACGCTGAGCGTACCCGATGGTTCAGGAGCAGCAGAACCATCAATCATTCTCCATACGCTGAGCGTACCCGATGGTTCAGGAGCAGCAGAACCATCAATCATTCTCCATACGCTGAGCGTACCCGACGGTTCAGGAGCAGCAGAACCATCAATCATTCTCCATACGCTGAGCGTACCCGACGGTTCAGGAGCAGCAGAACCATCAATCATTCTCCATACGCTGAGCGTACCCGATGGTTCAGGAGCAGCAGAACCATCAATCATTCTCCATACGCTGAGCGTACCCGATGGTTCAGGAGCAGCAGAACCATCAATCATTCTCCATACGCTGAGCGTACCCGATGGTTCAGGAGCAGCAGAACCATCAATCATTCTCCATACGCTGAGCGTACCCGATGGTTCAGGAGCAGCAGAACCATCAATCATTCTCCATACGCTGAGCGTACCCGATGGTTCAGGAGCAGCAGAACCATCAATCATTCTCCATACGCTGAGCGTACCCGATGGTTCAGGAGCAGCAGAACCATCAATCATTCTCCATACGCTGAGCGTACCCGATGGTTCAGGAGCAGCAGAACCATCATCCATTCTCCATACGCTGAGCGTACCCGATGGTTCAGGAGCAGCAGAACCATCAATCATTCTCCATACGCTGAGCGTACCCGACGGTTCAGGAGCAGCAGAACCATCAATCATTCTCCATACGCTGAGCGTACCCGATGGTTCAGGAGCAGCAGAACCATCAATCATTCTCCATACGCTGAGCGTACCCGATGGTTCAGGAGCAGCAGAACCATCAATCATTCTCCATACGCTGAGCGTACCCGATGGTTCAGGAGCAGCAGAACCATCATCCATTCTCAAGATGTTTTTTTAGCCGACTGATGAAGGAAAAGTCCTCCTGAAACACTTCAATAGACAGTTTATTTTTCTCAAATATTGTATTGTCAAAAATTCATATTTATTCAATAGATAACACAACTATTTACAACATATTTATCGGAGGGCACGCACAGTGTCGCCTGACAGCAAGAGGGACCGGGGTTCGATTCCCGGGCTGCACAGCTCTTCTCTGTCGACTTGATGGATATTTACAGGAAAATAACAAACATATGACATAATTAATACCCCCAAAAATCAACAACAACCCAGAAACAAAATAAGAGCCCCAAATATCCGACTTAGAAAAAATAACTTAAAAAACTAGTTCAAAGAAAATAAGCCCAAATTAATAAAATTAAACAAAAACAATTATATAATTAAAGAAAGTAGATTTAACATACTGACTCTTTTTATACGCTGAATCACTTTATTCAAATTTATTACAAATTTGTACAAAAATGTATTACCGTGATGAAGTCAGAAAGTAGGTGGTGATGTGGGCGGGGCTTCAAGGGAAAAGAAGTTTGGGAACCACAAATTTAGAGGATTCAGATTTTATTTATGAGTCATGCAGCTGCCTCCATAAAGTGAGATCCACAAAATATCATTGAACCAAATGAATCCATAAAAAAGTAATTATAATAACCGAGGTTATGACCGCTATGAGTCAACGATCGGAAGAAATATTACGACCGCAGTCGTGTGGGTTTGAATTTTAAAAAGCTTTTAACAGCGAGAGGGCAGAGACACCGACACCCGGTTTAAATATATGTTCATTGCTGGTCTGAACAACGACAAGCACCACAGACGACTTTATTCATTTATTGGAAAGATTTGTCTTTTCATGATCTGATATTTCCCTCAATGACATTTATTATGGAAACAATTAAAATCAGAGAATCTGGAGAGACTAAACACCTTTTACCTCAAATTATCCTCATGTTTCATTCAGTCACGTTATACAATTTCAGTTTCCCTCGAAACGTTGAGCCCAATAAACTAATTAAAAAGAACCAAATTGGGACGCACCCCAAGAGTGTGTGGACGTTACACTCATGTCTGGTTCTTGAACAACTTTCCATCAGATCCTGCTGCAGGAGGTCTGATCCTAAGTTAAAGGAGCACAGGGGTGTCACATGACAACATCATGTGTGTTACTGTCCTCACTCACCTCTGCCTGTCTCTCTCTCTGTATCTCTCTCTCTCTCTCTCTCTCTGTATCTCTCTCTCTCTCTCTCTCTCTCTGTATCTCTCTCTCTCTCTCTCTCTGTATCTCTCTCTCTCTCTCTCTCTCTGTATCTCTCTCTCTCTCTCTCTCTCTCTCTCTCCCTCTCTCCGTATCTCTCTCTCTCTCTCTCTCTCTGTATCTCTCTCTCTCTCTCTCTCTCTCTCTCTGTATCTCTCTCTCTCTCTCTCTCTCTGTATCTCTCTCTCTCTCTCTCTCTCTCTCTCTCCCTCTCTCCGTATCTCTCTCTCTCTCTCTCTCTCTGTATCTCTCTCTCTCTCTCTCTCGCCCTCTCTCCGTATCTCTCTCTCTCTCTCTCTCTCCCTCTCTCCGTATCTCTCTCTCTCTCTCTCTCTCCCTCTCTCCGTATCTCTCTCTCTCCCTCTCTCCGTATCTCTCTCTCTCTCTCTCTCTCTCTCTCTCTCCCTCTCTCTCTCTCTCTCTCTCTCTCTCTCTCTCTCTCCCTCTCTCCGTATCTCTCTCTCTCCCTCTCTCCGTATCTCTCTCTCTCTCTCTCTCTCTCTCTCTCCCTCTCTCCGTATCTCTCTCTCTCCCTCTCTCCGTATCTCTCTCTCTCTCTCTCTCTCTCTCTCCCTCTCTCCGTATCTCTCTCTCTCTCTCTCTCTCTCTCTCTCTCTCTCTCTCCCTCTCTCTCTCCCTCTCTCCGTATCTCTCTCTCTCTCTCTCTCCCTCTCTCCGTATCTCTCTCTCTCTCTCTCTCTCTCTCTCTCTCTCTCTCCCTCTCTCCGTATCTCTCTCTCTCCCTCTCTCCGTATCTCTCTCTCTCTCTCTCTCTCTCTCTCTCCCTCTCTCCGTATCTCTCTCTCTCCCTCTCTCCGTATCTCTCTCTCTCTCTCTCTCTCTCTCGCTCTCTCTCTCTCTCTCTCTCTCTCTCTCTCTCTCTCTCTGTATCTCTCTCTCTCTCTCTCTCTCTCTCTCTCTCTCTCTCTCTCTCTCTGTATCTCTCTCTCTCTCTCTCTCTGTCTCTCTCTCTCTCTCTCTCTCTCTCTCTCTCTCCCTCTCTCTCTCCCTCTCTCCGTATCTCTCTCTCTCTCTCTCTCTCTCTCTCTCTCTCTCTCTCTCCCTCTCTCTCTCCCTCTCTCCGTATCTCTCTCTCTCTCTCTCTCCCTCTCTCCGTATCTCTCTCTCTCTCTCTCTCTCTCTCTCTCCCTCTCTCCGTATCTCTCTCTCTCCCTCTCTCCGTATCTCTCTCTCTCTCTCTCTCTCTCTCTCTCCCTCTCTCCGTATCTCTCTCTCTCCCTCTCTCCGTATCTCTCTCTCTCTCTCTCTCTCTCTCTCGCTCTCTCTCTCTCTCTCTCTCTCTCTCTCTCTGTATCTCTCTCTCTCTCTCTCTCTCTCTCTCTCTCTCTCTCTCTCTGTATCTCTCTCTCTCTCTCTCTCTCTGTCTCTCTCTCTCTCTCTCTCTCTCTCTCTCTCCCTCTCTCTCTCCCTCTCTCCGTATCTCTCTCTCTCTCTCTCTCTCTCTCTCTCTCTCTCCCTCTCTCCGTATCTCTCTCTCTCTCTCTCTCTCTCTCTCTCTCTCTCTCTCCGTATCTCTCTCTCTCTCTCTCTCTCTCTCCCTCTCTCCGTATCTCTCTCTCTCTCTCTCTCTCTCTCTCTCTCTCTGTATCTCTCTCTCTCTCTCTCTCTCTCCCTCTCTCCGTATCTCTCTCTCTCTCTCTCTCTCTCTCTCTCTCTCTCTCTCTCTGCAGTGAAGATGGCGGAGCTTCTTGCCATAAAGAGGGAGCTAACGGTGATCAAGGTCCAGATCGACGGCCTGTTGGACTGTGTGGACAAAATGGACAGACAGAGGAAGGACAGCTCAGGTAACCGGAGACAACAAGCAGGGACATGGACAACGGTCTCCAGGGTGAAAGTCTGTTTTGTTGGACCCATCCCCCCTCCTCCTGCCCTTTGTGGGCTTTTTGCGGGTTTCTTTTTAGATTCCTGGTTCATGATTACGTGGCGTTACATACGACTTTATTTCGTGGGGTATATTGGAATTACAGCGCATTAGTACTCGTACACATAGCTACGAAATCTGTATGAGAACAGCCTACGACTGCTACGACTGTGACGGTAAAATATGTATTTTAAGAAGATTATAGTTTTACTTTGAGTTTGATGTTCACTTCCAGATTTATTAGAATTATTTATTTAGGTATTATTACTTTTAATTAGATGTCCAATAGAGTCAAAGATTGTTCATTCAGATATTTTATTAATACTTCTGACCTTATGTACTATTCTGTACATGAAAATCAATGTTTCTGCAAGGGCACCTTTTTATCACACACATGGTTCTTTTATGTGTGGTGAGGTTTTATCGAAAAGTTTTCATTGATGAAAAAAGGATTATTAAAGGAATATTATATTCAGAACGACTGAACTCTGACCTGATGTTCACGAGAGAGAGAGAGAGAGAGAGAGAGAGACAGGGAGAGGGAGAGAGAGGGAGAGAGAGTCGGTTTGTTTACCATCAGCTGTGATACGCTATCGTTCTGCATCTGTGAGAAATGATTCAATGACAGAAGAGCTGCCTCCAGCGGAGCGTGGATTATGACAGGGAGGTAAACAGCGATAAACGCCGGCCTCATAACCTTTCATAAGCTCCCCTTCAGCGCTCAGGAGTTATCTCCTCCTCAACCAACTCTCTCTCTCTCTCTCTGTGTGTGTGTGTGTGTGTGTTGGTTTTATTTCTCTACTTTGGAAGAAGAGAATTTGTGGAAACGATGAGGATTTCATCCAAAGTAGCACTTTAAGTCATTAGGGGGGTTTTCTCACTCAGGTAGCAACACGGTTTACTGGTTAGCGATGAACACAGCATGTCAGGTTCATTATCTGGAACCCAGCAGGTATCGATTTGGCAGTTTGCACGTCGAGGACTTACAGACTGGTGGTGGAAGGAAGTATTCAGTAATACCACAGTGTACAAATACTAACCTGCAAGTAAAAGTCCTGCTTTCAAAATCTTACTTAAAGCTACTATGAGGTACTTTCATGTAGTGTTGATTCTGGCGCCCCCTGTGGACTAAAGTGGTAGTGTTTCTGAGGACCAGACTCCCTTTAGAAAACCTCTCACTTTACTGCACGACGAGTACTTTTACTGCGAATACTTTAAGTATGTTTTGCTGTTAATGTTTATTTACACGTTAGTAGGATTTTAGATGCAGAATGCTGAATGTACTCTTGTAACGTAGTATTTCTTTAAACTTTCATTTTGTGTGTGTGATGTGTGTGTGTGTGCGTGTGTGTGTGATGTGTGTGTGTGTGTGTGTGTGTGTGCGTGCGTGCGTGTGTGTGTGTGTGTGTGCGTGCGAGTGTGTGTGTGTGAGAGTGTGTGTGTGTGTGTGTGTGTGTGTGCGTCAGAGTGTCCTCGTGGCAGGGAGCCCAGTGTGTCGGAGTCTCCTCATCGAGGTTCAGTCAGCAGTCTGGAGAGAGAAAGTCCTGAACCAGGAGAGGCCAGCGAGGACGAGCCGCTGCACTACCAGCACTACTACCCCCACAGGGTAATTATACACACTACTACCCCCACAGGGTAATTATACACACTACTACCCCCACAGCTACCCCCACAGGGTAATTATACACACTACTACCCCCACAGGGTAATTGTACACTCTACTTGCGTATAATTATACAGCGTAATGTCTCAAGGAGACATCGATTCAAATTTATAAAGTGCACAATATATCGCCATTTCCTCCGGGACCGAGTTCGTGCAAGGCGTACACTATAAAATGCAGATCGGCAGAGATCTTTTCCAGACGTGGTTTGTGTGCGAGTAATTGCAGAATTGCGGCAGTGTATGGTTGATTGCGTGCAGCGTAATGTCTCAGGGAGACATCGATTATTGTTTCAATGTATGTTTTAAATCTCCTTTTCTTTTGCCTTTATGCTTTTAATGGTTTCATGTGAAGCACTTTGAATTACCTTGTTGTTGAAATGTGCTATACAAATAAACTTGCCTTGCCTTACTACCCCCACAGCTACCCCCACAGGGTAATTATACACTCTACTACCCCTACAGGGTAATTATACACACTACTACCCCCACAGCTACCCCCACAGGGTAATTATACACACTACTACCCCCACAGCTACCCCCACAGGGTAATTATACACTCTACTACCCCTACAGGGTAATTATACACACTACTACCCCCACAGCTACCCCCACAGGGTAATTATACACACTACTACCCCCACAGCTACCCCCACAGGGTAATTATACACTCTACTACCCCCACAGGGTAATTATACACTCTACTACCCCCACAGCTACCCCCACAGGGTAATTATACACTCTACTACCCCCACAGGGTAATTATACACTCTACTACCCCTACAGGGTAATTATACACACTACTACCCCCACAGGGTAATTATACACTCTACTACCCCTACAGGGTAATTATACACACTACTACCCCCACAGGGTAATTATACACTCTACTACCCCTACAGGGTAATTATACACTCTACTACCCCTACAGGGTAATTATACACTCTACTACCCCCACAGGGTAATTATACACTCTACTACCCCCACAGGGTAATTATACACACTACTACCCCCACAGCTACCCCCACAGGGTAATTATACACTCTACTACCCCCACAGGGTAATTATACACTCTACTAGCCCTACAGGGTAATTATACACACTACTACCCCCACAGGGTAATTATACACTCTACTACCCCTACAGGGTAATTATACACTCTACTACCCCTACAGGGTAATTATACACACTACTACCCTCACAGGGTAATTATACACACTACTACCCCCACAGCTACCCCCACAGGGTAATGATACACTCTACTACCCCCACAGGGTAATTATACACTCTACTACCCCTACAGGGTAATTATACACACTACTACCCCCACAGGGTAATTATACACTCTACTACACCCACAGCTACCCCCACAGGGTAATTATACACTCTACTACCCCCACAGGGTAATTATACACACTACTACCCTCACAGGGTAATTATACACTCTACTACACCCACAGCTACCCCCACAGGGTAATTATACACTCTACTACCCCCACAGGGTAATTATACACTCTACTACCCCTACAGGGTAATTATACACACTACTACCCCCACAGGGTAATTATACACTCCACTACCCCACAGGGTAATTATACACTGTACTACCCTCACAGGGTAATTGTACACTCTACTACCCCACAGGGTAATTATACACTCTCCTACCCTCACAGGGTAATTATACACTCTACTACCCCCACAGCTACCCCCACAGGGTAATTATACACACTACTACCCCCACAGCTACCCCCACAGGGTAATTATACACTCTACTACCCCCACAGGGTAATTATACACACTACTACCCCCACAGCTACCCCCACAGGGTAATTATACACTCTACTACCCCCACAGGGTAATTATACACTCTACTACCCCCACAGCTACCCCCACAGGGTAATTATACACTCTACTACCCCCACAGCTACCCCCACAGGGTAATTATACACACTACTACCCCCACAGCTACCCCCACAGGGTAATTATACACTCTACTACCCCCACAGGGTAATTATACACACTACTACCCCCACAGCTACCCCCACAGGGTAATTATACACACTACTACCCCCACAAGGCAAGGCAAGGCAAGGCAAGTTTATTTGTATAGCACATTTCAACAACAAGGTAATTCAAAGTGCTTCACATGAAACCATTAAAAGCATAAAGGCAAAAGTAAAGGAGATTTAAAACATACATTGAAACAATAATCGATGTCTCCCTGAGACATTACGCTGCACGCAATCAACCATACACTGCCGCAATTCTGCAATTACTCGCACACAAACCACGTCTGGAAAAGATCTCTGCCGATCTGCGTTTTATAGTGTACGCCTTGCACGAACTCGGTCCCGGAGGAAATGGCGATATATTGTGCAGTCCTTTTAAAACCATTAAAAGCATCAAAACATAAGGCAAAAGAAAAGGAGATTTAACAGCAATTAAGAACAGTGTAGGAAATAAAATACAGTAGTAAAATGCAGAAATGCAGGGAATTGATTAATATATTAATTGAATGTGGTTCAATTAAAGGCAGCAGCAAACAGAAAGGTCTTCAATCTTGATTTAAATGAGCTGAGGGTCTCAGCAGACCTGCAGCTTTCTGGGACTTTGTTCCAGATATGTGGAGCAGAAAAACTGAACGCTGCTTCTCCATGTTTAGTTCTGACTCTGGGAACAGAGTCACACTACTACCCCCACAGCTACCCCCACAGGGTAATTATACACTCTACTACCCCCACAGGGTAATTATACACTCTACTACCCCTACAGGGTAATTATACACACTACTACCCCCACAGCTACCCCCACAGGGTAATTATACACACTACTACCCCCACAGGGTAATTATACACTCTACTACCCCCACAGGGTAATTATACACACTACTACCCCCACAGGGTAATTATACACTCTACTACCCCTACAGGGTAATTATACACACTACTACCCCCACAGGGTAATTATACACTCTACTACCCCCACAGGGTAATTATACACTCTACTACCCCTACAGGGTAATTATACACACTACTACCCCCACAGGGTAATTATACACTCCACTACCCCACAGGGTAATTATACACTCTACTACCCTCACAGGGTAATTATACACTCTACTACCCCACAGGGTAATTATACACTCTCCTACCCTCACAGGGTAATTATACACTCTACTACCCCCACAGCTACCCCCACAGGGTAATTATACACACTACTACCCCCACAGCTACCCCCACAGGGTAATTATACACTCTAATACCCCCACAGGGTAATTATACACTCTACTACCCCCACAGGGTAATTATACACACTACTACCCCCACAGCTACCCCCACAGGGTAATTATACACTCTACTACCCCTACAGGGTAATTATACACACTACTACCCCCACAGCTACCCCCACAGGGTAATTATACACACTACTACCCCCACAGGGTAATTATACACTCTACTACCCCCACAGGGTAATTATACACACTACTACCCCCACAGGGTAATTATACACTCTACTACCCCTACAGGGTAATTATACACTCTACTACCCCTACAGGGTAATTATACACACTACTACCCTCACAGGGTAATTATACACTCGACTACCCCCACAGCTACCCCCACAGGGTAATTATACACTCTACTACCCCACAGGGTAATTATACACTCTACTACTAATCTTCCAAGTAACAACCCTAACTACCCCCATACCCCCCCCTAGACAGGGTAAATAACTGCCCCTCTGCTTTGAGTTCCACTAGAAGGTGATGTAATACTGCCCTCTGGTGGATAATCTATTATTTACACCAACATCAGCTCAACACGGGGAACAAGCTGCTGTGAGTCTGTTAGTTTGTCTATAAAATGACCCAAATACATTAAAATACTGTAAAACAGCAAAACAACAACATTATTCAATCTAAAACCAGTAAAGTTGTGATAGAAAAGATGACTTTGATGATTAAATTATCGAAATGTTTCCTGAATAGATTTCTCTCAATCAAATGAACTGTTTCAACCAGACGAATGAAATGTGTTTTGGTAGATCAGATTAATAAAATGATTATTCTTATAGTATTGTGGTTGATGTTGATCTAATGTTAGGGGATGGCCTGTTTAATTCAAAACAGTAAAAGTCTCGTTGCTCCACACAGAGACGAGGACGATGTGTTCACTTTCTGTTTTTTCTGAAGCAGATCAGTCGATGGTGCGTTCAATGTCTCCGTTTCTTTACAGGGAAACGTAATGATATAAAATTAGCCTGCAGCCTTCATACCTGCCTCATTAAAGTGAGCGGAGGCAGAGAACAGACCGTCCTTTAATCTGCTGCATTGTTCCTCTGACAGGAAGAAGTGTGTGTGTGTGTGTGTGTGTGTGTGTGTGTATGTAATTACAGTGGGTGTGTGTGTGTGTGTGTGTGTGTGTGTGTAATTACAGTGGGTGGGTGTGTGTGTGTGTGTGTGTGTGTGTGTAATTACAGTGGGTGTGTGTGTGTGTGTGTGTGTGTGTAATTACAGTGGGTGGGTGTGTGATAAAGTGTTTGTAAGAACAGGAAATCTTTTGTGGGCTGATGCCTTGAAGATATATGTGTGCTCAGCAAGTGAAGATGAAGAAGACGAAGATGATGAGGAAGAGGAAGAGGAAGGCTGTGTTAATGAGTGCTAATTGTAGAGTGTGTTTGACGGACCCCGATGTCTCGTTGAGAGCTTCCTGTTTGTTTCCAGATAAAGCAGCATCAGCATCTGGAGGACGATCTGTGATTCTGCAGCTCAGGTCTGAACTCTCTCTCTGAGACCAACTTTAACAAAAGAACTGAACCAACACAGTGTTATTCACGGTGTTATTCACGGTGTTATTCGCGGTGTTATTCGCGGTGTTATTCGCGGTGTTATTCGCGGTCTTATTCGCGGTGTTATTCGCGGTCTTATTCGCGGTGTTATTCGCGGTGTTATTCGCGGTCTTATTCGCGGTGTTATTCGCGGTCTTATGGGGCGTTCACACCGGTCGCGTTGATTTTTTGACGCGCGTCGAGATTACATACAAAGTCTATGCACAGACGCGATGAGACTGGCGCGCCGCGATTTTGCGATGGCGCGGCGCGTTGGACGCGTTATTGCAGTGCGGTGGACGCGGTGGACGCGTTGGACGCCGCAAAATCGCCAACGCGCAAGTTGAAATTTTTCAACTTCTGCGAAATAATCGCGTGACGCTGTGGCGCGATAGCCTATCAGCGTTGAGTTGCTGCTCCCGTCATCAGTGCCGTAGCTCCTGCCGGTGCTGAATCACAAACAACAATGGAGGACAAATTAATAGTGGCGGTTTGTGGGTTCCCCGAGCTCTACGATACCTCATATCAATAGAGACCGGACCAAACTACGTGTATAACGTTACATGTGTGTGTGTAAACCATACGGTACAAACAATGAATAGACGCTGCCGTATTTACGTCTACGTGACGTTATTGAGTGCTGGTGGAGCTGCTACGATGTTAGCATAGCCTAGCACCGATCCATCAGAGCTCCTATGAGAAGACAAGTAGCCTACAAATCGGCATCATTATGTAGTTATTTCGGAGTCCCTTTTTGTCGGAGAAGACAAGTACAAATCGGCATCATTATGTAGTTATTTCGGAGTCCCTTTTTGTCGGAGAAGACAAGTACAAATCGGCATCATTATGTAGTTATTTCGGAGTCCCTTTTTGTCGGTTTATTTTCCGTTGAATCACAGCCAAATCAGTTTATGTTGTGTTCCTACAGCTGTAAACAGCGACCGGTGGCTTGCTAGACACAGTGAATACAGCTCGATACAATCCACGGAGCTCCTCTGAACAATATTATGAACCAGACATGACTGCGTTTGGCATTCCGACGTTTGAGGGACTTCCACAACACGTACAAAGCAGCAATTGTCCTTATTCCTTTCACGGTTGATAGCGGAAAGTAATGGCGGCCAGGTGAACGGCTTCCAGTCGATAAACCACGCCCCCTCTCCGGCGCTACGAGATTTTGCGGCGTTTGGTCTGAACACGACCGGCGGCGCGTTGGACGCTTTTTTGCAGTGCGTTGGACGCGATTTTGCAGCGCCTCAAAAAATCAACGCGACCGGTGTGAACGCAGCATTATTCGCGGTGTTATTCACGGTCTTATTCACGGTCTTATTCACGGTCTCATTCACGGTCTCATTCACGCTGTTATTCACGGTCTTATTCATGGTCTTATTCACGGTGTTATTCGCGGTGTTATTCGCGGTGTTATTCGCGGTGTTTTTCACGGTCTTATTCACGGTGTTATTCACGGTCTTATTCACGGTCTCATTCACGGTCTCATTCACGGTGTTATTCACGGTCTTATTCACGGTCTTATTCACGGTCTTATTCACGGTGTTATTCACGGTCTTATTCACGGTGTTATTCACGGTGTTATTCACGGTCTTATTCACGGTGTTATTCACGGTGTTATTCACGGTCTTATTCACGGTGTTATTCACGGTCTTATTCACGGTGTTATTCACGGTCTTATTCACGGTCTTATTCACGGTGTTATTCACGGTGTTATTCACCGTCTTATTCACCGTCTTATTCACCGTCTTATTCACGGTGTTATTCACCATCTTATTCACGGTGTTATTCGCGGTGTTATTCGCAGTCTTATTCACGGTGTTATTCGCGGTGTTATTCGCGGTGTAATTCGCGGTGTAATTCGCGGTGTTATTCGCGGTGTTATTCGCGGTGTTATTCGCGGTGTTATTCGCGGTCTTATTCGCGGTCTTATTCGCGGTGTTATTCGCGGTGTTATTCGCAGTGTTATTCGCGGTGTTATTCGTGGTGTTATTCACCGTCTTATTCACGGTGTTATTCACCGTCTTATTCACGGTGTTATTCACGGTCTGATTCACGGTGTTATTCACCGTCTTATTCACGGTGTTATTCACCGTCTTATTCACGGTGTTATTCACCGTCTTATTCACGGTGTTATTCACCGTCTTATTCAGGGTGTTATTCACGGTCTTATTCACGGTCTTATTCGCGGTGTTATTCGCGGTGTTATTCGCGGTCTTATTCACGGTGTTATTCACCGTCTTATTCAGGGTGTTACTCACCGTCTTATTCAGGGTGTTATTCGCGGTGTTATTCGCGGTCTTATTCGCGGTGTTATTCACGGTCTTATTCGCGGTCTTATTCGCGGTCTTATTCGCGGTGTTATTCACGGTGTTATTTGCCGTCTTATTCGCGGTGTTATTCGCGTTGTTATTCACGGTCTTATTCACGGTGTTATTCACGGTGTTATTCACGGTGTTATTCACGGTCTTATTCACGGTGTTATTCACCGTCTTATTCACGGTGTTATTCACGGTGTTATTCACGGTGTTATTCACCATCTTATTCACGGTCTTATTCACGGTGTTATTCACGGTGTTATTCACGGTCTTATTCACGGTGTTATTCGCCGTCTTATTCGCGGTGTTATTCGCGGTCTTATTCGCGGTCTTATTCGCGGTGTTATTCGCGGTCTTATTCGCGGTGTTATTCGCGGTCTTATTCGCGGTGTTATTCGCGGTGTTATTCGCGGTCTTATTCGCGGTGTTATTCGCTGTGTTATTCGCGGTGTTATTCGCGGTCTTATTCGCGGTGTTATTCGCTGTGTTATTCGCGGTGTTATTCACGGTGTTATTCACGGTGTTATTCACGGTGTTATTCACGGTGTTATTCACGGTCTTATTCACGGTGTTATTCACGGTCTTATTCACGGTGTTATTCACGGTGTTATTTACGGTGTTATTCACGGTGTTATTTACGGTCTTATTCACGGTGTTATTCTGTCGCTCCATCTTTCTTCATTGAACAAATCCTCATACAACTTCATTAAGCTAGAAGAATACTACGTATCATCAGATTTACCTGACTCAGGGAGATATTAGAAATGTAACAACACCTACTGGCCACTGATATGAGGACTCTGGCCTGATTGCCTGTCTGGTTCATTTCCATATTAGCGGTGTTTGTATCGATAGACGTCTTGTTTCAGGCTCCTCTCTTGTTTTCCTTACAGAACAGAAGCTGTGATCACTGACAGCTGGGATGGAAGATGCTCCATTGAGGTGTTGGCAACATGAGCTGCGTTGGACTGGCTCTTCTCCACCTCTCAATCCGCCTCTTTCTTCTCCACCTCTCAATCCGCCTCTTATCTGTCTGTCACTTTCAGTTCATCAGCTGAACCAACTCCCGTTCTGGTTTCCAGTCCCCAATTACCACAAAGTTCCCCGTTGTCCCCGAGACGTCACGGCTCTGGGGCTCCGTGGTAACATAACGACATAACGTCTGCGATCACTAATTGTCTAAAGCACTCTCCCGGTAACGTTTTCAGAGGATTTCCTAAAATTAAAGGCAACCGTTGATTTCAACGGTGATTTCAGAAAGTTGTAAAAATGTACTTTCAGATACTTTCTGCAGACAAATAATACACAACAGTCAACAATGTAATCGATTTGATTTTAAATGAATAGTGTGCATACAAAGAAAGCATAATTCACGAGGCATCTTTGTTATTCTTTTATTATATTATTGAAAGAACTACATTGTCTGTACTCAGAGACGTGTCCCCTTATTAGCCCTGTTTATTGCCCTAACCGTGCTCCACGGTGGGACTCCCCTCTGATTCATTAATAAGACCAGTGTGGCAGCAGCTGGCAGCTCGTTATCGCACCGTTTATTTTCATCAGGTGTGTTGTGTGTAACCAGATGTGAACAGGACGGGATAATGGTTCTGTGTTAAAGGCGCAGTGAGCACAGCTTTATGGCTCCGTGGTGATAAAGTCTTAAGCAAACTCTTGACAATTTCCTGAGACTGAGATTAGCTCTGAATAACAACTACATATTAATAGGAAGACGTACAGCTGGCAATTACCACTGCTTCAGGTTAGCAACACAGTTCATTTGAGCCCACTGATTTGTGTTGATTTAACTGAATCAATTAGTTTAGCTGCTACACACTCACTTTTTGCAGATGAAACACTTTGGTTACCTAATAATTGTGTTCAGCAACTTAAACGTGACACCAAAACACGGAAGAGGCTCTCATCTCAGCATCGTTTTTATTACATGACTATTTCGGTACAAACAATGACCCGCCGGTGTGGCGGATAGCCTTTCCATGATTTACCAAATGGAAATTCTACCCAAATTTGGCACTTGAGGGGCGTTCATTTCAGACCCTGGAAGTTTGTTATATGTAAGCTAACGGGTCAGTTTAGCAGCAGCTGTTGGTTTAAGTTAACTAATGGGACAGAGATAATTGGTTGAGGTTATTCTGTAATCTGTACAATGGTGCAATTTTTGGCCACGGAATCTACGCCATCCATTCCCTGTGTACGCCCATCCATCACTGAGATGTTCTGTGTTATCTTGGCGAGTATTGGCCAGACATTTGGTGTAATTATCTCTGTTACCCGCACCATGCCACCCCTCCTCTATTTGATTGTTTACACCATGTCTGTGCACCTCAATGATCTGATGTCATACTACTTCCTGTTCATAGTCATGCCGCCTCCGTCATATTATATCTTCCATTATGTTTGTTTCACCAGATTTGAAGTGACTGGTTTTACGGAGAGCAAAGCCAACAAACTGTTGTCAAGTCAAAGAGATTCATAAAGACTTTAGTTACAGCTGGATAACTGAATATGTTTGAACCCCTCATGT
Source organism: Ophthalmolycus amberensis (assembly GCA_024529925.1). NCBI lineage: Eukaryota > Metazoa > Chordata > Actinopteri > Perciformes > Zoarcidae > Ophthalmolycus > Ophthalmolycus amberensis. Next base: position 348,657 of record JAFEUB010001000.1, on the reverse strand, counting down.
ACAAATATTTGTTGGTTTAAAAGAAGAAGAAAAAAACGACACTTGAAAACATGTGTGTGTACATTAGTGGCTCTTTGTACTTAAACGTCTCAGACTTGAAACATGTTGCTAGAAATGTTTTAATAAGGAATCCTGTGAATCATTTTTGAAACCCTTCATGTGGCTTCACTGTCGTTGCTGCTGTCGTTGGTGCTTTTGTGTTTTGTCCTCAGTGCTGAATGTATTCCAGTGTGGAAGTAGTAAAAGTATTTTTCATAAAATACATGTGTGCGCTTTGTGTGTGCAACGATAATATTATTCTGTATGAATGTGTTTAGTAATTAATGGTTTAATTCAGTAGTTCTTCCTCTTCTCCCCTCTTTTAAAGGGTGGAACAAAGGTCAGGTCTGGAGGAATTTAGTGTCTTGTTTGTTGGTTTGTTTGTTTGTTTGTGGGCAGAATTACAGAAAAACGGCCCAATTTCCTTGAAGCATGATGTTGATGATGATGGTGTAGCATGGACCACAGAAGAACTCTTTACATTTAGGAGCAGATTCAAACCACGAGGCAGATCCAGAACAAATGTTCACTGTGGTCCACTAATATATAACACATGATGAATATGAATTGCATTATAAAATACATTACAATGCAGAACCAGTCAACACTGTACATAAGTAGAATATTATATAAAATGCATATACAGGTGATATTTAAAAGAATGAGAATTATATATATATAGATGATGTACAAGACAATTTAACAACTCGTATAAAGTGAAACACAAATATTAAAAACTAGCATACAGTTAAGCCTCCTCCTCCTCGCCTCTGAACAGGCCGAACAATACCCTCCAACATGTGACGGGCTCTTCCATCTCCATCTCCATCGCACGTTCACCAAATTTAATGAAATTGAAGACGGTAGTTGTTCCGTAATCCAGCTGATAAACAGACAAACAAACCATAAACATATTGCGGAGATAATAAAGCAACAATGAAGCTACTATAAAAAGTTCAATCACATGACAACACTGTAATTAAAGAATAGCTTTCCACTCAGGCTGTACATTCTATTATATTGTCTGTTTTGATTGAATCAGTGGAGCCCTCACATGTAGAGTCACAATCACACAGTGGATCACATGTTGACTGAAGGGAAGCTGCACTCTCTCAGCAAGTGTTATTGATTCATTAGAGCCAGAACAACCTTTGACACAGGTCTGTTTGCGCAGTGCATGCTGGGTAAGTGGCATTTGAGCAGTGGGCGTGCACAGCGATGGTACAACTGGTTGGTCTGGCTTATTTTGGGAAGTGAACCCTGCTGCAGCAGAGAGGCGTGCTCACACAGAGGTAAGGCTGCTTTCACAGCAAACTACACTGACACAATACTGCGTTTTCATTTCATGAATACTTACAAAGTATCACCAGTATGAGCATGTTCACAGCAAGTGTTTAGTCCACGGTTTGTTCAGCCAGGATCAACATCTAAGCTTCAACTCTTCATCTTTGTGCTGCTTTCTCTTGTGGTCTCTTGTTTTGCACAAAAACACAACATTTTAAGAATAAATATCTGTTCTTCCTCTGATGTTCTTCGAAATAGAATATAAGGAAATGCCAGACTCACATTCACATGACAGATTGATAACTCGGGATCATGAGATTTTGGGAAAAACACAGCGAGAGTCAAGGGTCAAACGGATGAAAGTGCTTTGACTAGTTTGTTTAGCGCAGAGCTTCAATCTGCTGGTTCACTATTGATCGTTTCAAATAAATTACTTGAAATATATTAAACAAATTCCTGCAACATGATTCAAATATGTGTAAAAAACATAATCTGAACTAATTTAATTCTAATTTCAATAGTAATTTGGATAATATTATCTGATGCTTTTCTGTTTGTGAAGTGTTTTTACTGGGAAGTTGATTTACAAAATGTAAATACCGGTTAAATATTAGCAGAAAATACAGAACACATGAAGGTTGCATAACACATACACACAAATAATACGATTAAAGGACAATTAAGCTACAAACTAATGAAAATCTATGGGGGAAAAGTATATTGTTCATGACGTCACATGACGGACACGGAAGAAAAAATAAGAAAGTCATTCATCCAGGCTGTGTTTCGGTGATTGAGGCTGCTTTGGGGGCTTTATTTCGGGCCAGGCAGGTAGCCTGACTCCCTCTACACCTCTGGTACTCATTATGAATACCAGGGGCACGAGAAAACACTTAGAACATTTTTTTTAAATAAATTCCTCCAGGGCCAGTGTGCTGTGAATTCAGTCCGCTTTTGAGGCTCTTACAGGCGGACAGGTTTGCAGCAAGGACCCGCTGTCTCCCCTCTGGAGCTCGATAGTGGTCCCCTGGCGCCCTCCTGTGGAGAAAGTTAGGTTCAAAAGACACTTCGAGAAAACACTTCAAAAATATATATATATATTAGGGGTGTAACGGTACGCGTATTCGTATTGAACCGTTCGGTACGAGGCTCATGGTTCGGTACGCATGACGAACCGAATACGTTTGAAAAACCTTTATTTAACCAGGTAGTCCCATTGAGATTAAAAATCTCTTTTGCAAGATGTAAGTAACAATACTACATAACATTAAGGAGCAGTTTTTGTTTTTTATGCTTATGTGTTGCTAAGAAGACACCCCAGAAGATGGGTCACTCAGGTATAGTTCCATCATTGTTCAAAGTCAAAGAATAACTTTATGATGTTAGTTGTAATGAATAAATATATTTTAAAATCAAGTACATTTCTCTGCATTTATAGTTTTCTACTGTATCGAAACGTACCGAACCGTGGCTCCACTGTATCGTACCCAACCCAACCGTGAGTTTTGTGAACCGTTACACCCCTAATATATATATATATATATATGAAAAAATAAATTCAATGAAAATCTATGAAATGAAAATCTATGGGGAAAAAGTATATTGTTGGGCCTCATGACGTCACATGACGGACACGGAAGTTGTGTTTTCTCACTGGATTTCGGGAGGCGTGACTACTGTCACGTACGTTCGTGCACCAATCAGGATTTTTCTATATTTGAATCAAAATGTGATGACCGTTGGTGGATTGTTGGTTGTTTCTCAATCAAATCTGATCAACTCAGACCCTCACAGTCCTGATGAAGCAGCTTAGCTGCGGGTTTTTTTTACCGTTAAACTCGGCTAAACTTAAACCTAAAGATACTTTATTTTGATTTTGATTGCTGCCTTGTAGTCATGAATATTTAAAGCTGCAGTATGTATGACCTGGCGCCATCTAGCGGTGAGGTTGCATATTGCAACCAACAGAAACTTGTGTAGGAACTGAACTACGGCAGCCGACGTGAAAACGTGAAAATGCAAATGGCCCCATCTAGAGTCAGTGTGTAGTTTGTCCTTTCAGGGCTACTGTAGAAAAACATGGCGGACTCCCTCTCCGTATGTAGATATAAACGGCTCAATCTAAGGTCACTGAAAACACAAGGATTCTTATATTCAGGTGATTATAAATTAAAGAAAGCATATGTAATAATATTTTATTGGATTTCTGCCAATAAAACTCCCTTAATGCTTGACATTCTACATTTATTGTTATGGAGAAGAACTTTAAATGATGATTTAAAAGACACTTTAATCATTTATGAGTCAGTAATTGTTATATATTGTTCCGTATTGTGGTGTCATGAAGCCCAGTTGAGACTGCCAATATAACTGAAGGTCCAACAGGTAAAGCTGTCCTCACCTGTCCTCACCTGTCTCCCCACATGTCTCCTCACCTGTCCTCACCTGTCTCCACATGTCTCCTCACCTGTCCTCACCTGTCTCCTCACCTGTCTCCTCACCTGTCCCCACCTGTCTCCTCACCTGTCCTCACCTGGGTCCCCACCTCACCTGTCTCCCCACCTGTCTCCTCACCTGTCTCCTCACCTGTCCCCACCTGTCTCCTCACCTGTCTCCCCACCTGTCTCCTCACCTGTCTCCCCACCTGTCTCCTCACCTGTCTCCTCACCTGTCCTCACCTGTCCTGCAGACCATGGCGGCAGCAGAGTCCAGCCCTCTGACCACTCACGTGCTGAACACCGGTGACGGCGTCCCGGCAGCCCGGATGTCCCTCAGCCTGCACCGGCTCGACGCCAAGCTGATGATCTGGAGCATGCTGAGTGTCGGGTAGGTCGGGGTTCGAACCCGCGGACAAAATACATCACTGCAGTAAAACTTTGAACGAATAGATATCACCGTGAAACTTCACCTGTTGATTACTTTCATAAATGTTTTTGTATTACAAGTTTTCTGACACGTTATCGTTAAATATGCAAATGAGGGATTATCTTACGGTAACTTTTGGTGAATTTAGTAGAAATCTACAGACACAAACAGACAAAGTAGTAAAATAAATGTTTTATTTCCACGAGTCTGAAAGAAGACCAAAATCACCAAAAAACATTGTTTTTATGGGTTTTCTCTCCTTCATGATCTTCTTTAGGACAACAGATGAAGATGGCCGCTGCTCAGGACTCATCGCTCGAGGAGCGTTCGGCTCCGGAATGTACAAGCTCCGCTTTGAGACGGGTTCATACTGGGAGAGTCTGGGCCAGAACTCCTTCTACCCGTATGTGGAGGTGAGCTTCGGCATGCTGCGTTGGTCTTCTATCACCAGATCAACACACACATTTCATTTCAGGCGCTCATCCTTAAAATGATCATATTTTAATACTCGCAGGCAGTTTAATAGCAACAGGTTGTCTCTCTCGGGGCTGTGACGCTCGTTGTTGTTGTTTTATATATTTAGATGATTATAAAAGTGTTTATGTGATAAACATTATGTAAGTTATTTAAGTTATAGAAAGGCCTAGGACTTGTCTAAGTGTTTATTTCTTTCTACTCCTTCTGGAACATATAATATTTATTTATTTAGTTTATTTAGAAATTGCTGGATATGTTTACTGTTAATTTTATAGTTAATTTTTATTATTATTTGTAAGAAGTTTGAAATAAATCTAATCTGTTCTGTCTGCAAGTAGCTGCCACTGCAAATATATAATATTTATATTTATATATAATAATATTACAGTCATCAGATAATAATAGTCTGGTTTAACCAGACTGGTTTGTTAATTAATTAGAAGAACAGGTGCTTTAAAGGAAGTTTTTATATATATTTTTTATAGTTATATGTCAATATTGTTTATTTTTATCCTTAAAAGTTATAAATTATTGCAGACATATCACGGGAAAAGTAGACTTTTTTTTTTTACAGATTTAGCTTTCTGCGGATGTCAGCACTTCTTTCCTGTAAGGAGTCCTGCAGGTTTATGAAAACACTTTAGATGTTACCAGTTTATCACCACAAGGTGTCGCCAAATCAGACAAATCAGACAATCCTCATGGTTAAGAATTAAACGGACAGTTCAGCCCCAAATCCAAAAAAATACATAAAATGGCACAAATAGCACTCAAGTAAGAGCAAAGAAATATGTATATCTTTGATTTTGGGGTGAACTGTCCCTTTAAGAACGGTTTAGTTGTACATGTAACATGTTGTCATCATGATAAATAACAACATGGATTTATTTCTGCAGATTTTCATTTAGAACTAAAGACAATTTATTATTTGTCAATGCACAAAATCCACAATGTAAATGTTATTGTTAAAAAATTGTATCAAACAAACACGAGACTTTTACACAAGAGACCGGCATTCGTTTGCATCATAAAGTGTTATTGATGTTGTGTTTAAGTGTTTCCTGTACTTATGTTAAGTTGTTTACATTTATCGTAGTTTACATACTTATTCAAAACCCAACGAGGATGTTTTATCTAAACCTATATACGTGTTATTCTTTGTAGATATCTGTTTGTATTTATTGAGTGTTTCTGTGTGTGTGTGGTGTGTGTGTGTGTGTGTGCGGTGTGTGTGTGTGTGTGTGTGCGTGTGTGTTTCCAGGTTGTGTTTAGCATCACTGAGCCGGAGCAGAGGTTCCACCTCCCTCTGCTGATGAGCCGCTTCTCCTACAGCACCTACAGAGGGAGCTGAGAGTATTTTAAACCTCACTGATATTAAAAGTTTTACACAATCTGTCGAATATAAACAGCTGAAAATACAGCTGTAATGATTGGTTAATTCGATTTTTAAATTTTAGATTTGTTTTAATAATTATCTTAAGATTTTTGTTTCTCTCAGAAATGCCAAACATTAGCTGGTTTCAGCTTCTTCATTGTCTTGTATGATAGTAAATTAAAGATCTCAGGGTTTGGACTGTTGATCGGACTAAACAAGTAATCTGAAGACCTTACGATAAGATGTAGGATTATTTAACTGTCATTTAGGTGCATTTCATAATTTTGAGTTATGTATAAGAATAATTTACGTTTTAATACATTATTTTTATAATATTGAGAATGAAAATAATTTCAATATGATAAGATTGTCCTGTCTTTTTTTTAAAACTTTGTATTCTTTATTTTTGTCTTACTTAGCTTATATTTACTTGTATTTCTTCTCACAAACTGAAACATGTATTTTTAATAATTTAAATATATTGTTCAACTGTTAAAATATGTCATTTTCATTATGTAATAATAATAATCAAATGTATCAATGGGAAAACGTACAGTCATTCCATGTTTTGGTAACAAGTTACATGAGGGAAGAAGAACGCATCGGAGTAAAAAAGGTCTTTCTATCTCAGCCAATCAGAGAGAAGGTGTTCTGTGAGGACCGATAGTCGGCCTTTCTGATGCCTGACTGTAAATAAGTAATTTAAAGATAATTAAATCGATTACTTGCATCACATTTGATATATATAATGTTTTGTAGTATATTAACCCATTTTATGATCTTAATCTTTTTTTAGACTTAATAAATCAATTTAATTTTGTAACAATTCTCGTCAGGCAGTCAAAGAGAAGGTCTATCGAGCTTTACGTCACCCTCTCGTTGACATTTCACGCCGTTATTCAATAACACTTTGTTGGGGCAACGTGATGGAGTTCAAGGGAGGATATTAAACCCCAAAAGAAGCGTCGTGTTCACGGAGAGGATGTCTCAGGTGCTGAGGCTGCTCTCGGCGGTGGCCTTGCCTTTCTGCCGGGCTGGAGGAGCCCGGGCTCGGCTCTCTGCGGTGACCGCTGGACGGCTCTTCACAGTCGGATACAGAAGCTCCTCTGATCCGGTGAGTTGAGGTTTTTATGGAAAAATAAACACAAAAACTGTTGTCTAATAAATGCACGAGTCCGTCAGTGAATTAATGACCACAGTGTCGTCTCTTTACGTGGGTTGTAAGTTGATTTAAACTAAAGTCTAAAGGTATTTAACGTTAGCTAAGTTAGCCCGACACCCCATTACGAAATCAATAAATCCAGGGGTCGCTGGCTTAATATTAACAAAACAAACTCTCTAAAACTCCATGAAATACTCAATCTGCCTGATTACAGTCTACTGTGTAATTCGGCATCATTTAGATCCAAAAAATAACATTATTATTATTATTATATAAGATAAAGTACTTTGTAGTGTAACTACAGCTACGCAGTTAGCGAGCAGCCGCTGTGATTTACAGGTAAAGAGTCATATTATAGTGACATGTTCTCCTTTTATCAGGTGTTTGTGGTGCATTTAAAATATATAAGGAATACATTATATATACATCTATCTATCTATATATATATCTATATATATATATATATATATATATATATCTATCTATCTATCTATCTATATATATATATATATATATATATATATATATATATATCTATATCTATATATCTATATATCTATATATATATCTATATATCTATATATATATCTATATATCTATATATATATATATATATATATATATATATATATATATATATATATATATATATATAAACTGGGCCCGTTTAAGTCAGCGTGTAGAGACAGACTCAGACCAGGGAGACCGACTCGGACCAGGAGAAAGAGAACGTGGTTATCGTCCACGTACACTTGGCTTTGAGGTGTTTCAATATCAACATCATGTTGAGTTCCTTTAGATGATGTTGAGTTCATTTAGCTGATCCTCCTTCTCGTGCTCCTTGTTTCAGAGCGTCTGTCGGACTCCAGTGAACCTCCTCCTGTCCTGTCCCAGACTCCAGGCGGCTCAGCGGCGACTTTACTCCACTGAACCTAAAGGTGAGAGCAGATGTGTGAATAAAGAAGAACAGCTGGATCTCATGCTCGTCTGTCCTCAGTCGGGTTCAGAACAACAAGCTGCAGACAAAGATTAAGATAAAGTGCACGTTAAGATTTACTCCCAAAGCTTCTTATTGATGCAACATCTGACCTAAAAGATCTTCATCTTCATCTTTATCTTCATCTTTATCTTCATCCACGTAAAGAACCAGCAGGCCACACATACGGACACATTAAATCAAGTTTAGTCACTTAGATTTAATTCCCGACGGCAGCGGAAACAACGAGAGACTAAATGAAACTACAAATGAACCGCTTGTAGTTCTGCCAGTTTAAATGCAATAAATGATGCAGTTTAGTTGTTCATCTGATGTTTGGCTGCAGGTTCATGAAACAGCAGAATCAGCACCAGAAACTATCGTACGGAGTTAGAAACACTGGTTTGATCCAACAATCACATGTGAGTTTCAGATGGAGCAGGAGGAGGAGCAGGAGGAGGAGCAGGAGGAGGAGCAGGAGGAGGAGGAGGAGCAGGAGGAGGAGGAGCAGCAGCAGGAGGAGCAGGAGGAGGAGGAGCAGCAGCAGGAGGAGCAGCAGCAGGAGGAGCAGCAGCAGGAGGAGGAGGAGCAGCAGGAGGAGCAGCAGGAGGAGCAGCAGGAGGAGCAGCAGGAGGAGCAGGAGGAGCAGCAGGAGGAGCAGCAGGAGGAGGAGGAGGAGGAGCAGCAGGAGGAGCAGCAGGAGGAGGAGGAGGAGGAGCAGGAGGAGGAAGATCCTCAGGTGGAGGGAAGAGAGGAGGAAAAGACTGGTGGAGCCGAATGCAGAAGGTTTGTGTCGTCACATTCCTTTTCTACACTGAAGAGGCGACTTTAATGTCCCTCGTCTCACCACCAGCTGTCTAACGTGTCCCGTGTGTCTCTGCTGCTCTCCAGGGAGACGTCCCCTGGGACGAGAAGGACTTCAGGTATCTGGCGATCGCGGCGGCCGGAGTCAGTTCAACCGTGTTGTTCTTCTACTTCAGAGACAACGGCAGAGAGATCAGCTGGAAGGACTTCGTCCACCGATACGTGAGCAGAGGAATGGTGAGGACCGTCACACCGGGACATTAGTGCCGGGACACACGGCGTCTGATCAGAGTCCACATCAATCCTGAATATATGAATATGTGAATATATTTGTGTGCAGGTGGAGCGGTTAGAGGTCGTCAACAAACAGTACGTGAGAGTCATCCTGCTGCCGGGAGCCGACGCTGACGCGGTGAGAAAAACAAATTCAAACCGGAGATTTCTCCCAAAGTGTAACGATATTTAAATATTTGTTTTAATCTTCTGCCGAACATTCTGTGAGTAATGTTGAAATGGGACCGACCGTCCTCCTGTAGATGCTTTTGTGTATTAATTACCAAATTCTCCCATAAAAGAAATCTACGGAAGCCCTGAGGGCCAAGTGAGAAAAGAACAATCTGTTAATCCATAAAATCTGAAATAGCAGTTGTTTTTACAATTAACCCTTAAAATGATGAAGTAAACACTTTTACCTCTTTACTAAAGATTTCATTCAACGAGTTGATAATAATGAGAATAAATATGAATTAAAATGATTCTCTCTAAACTAAAAACAAAAGTCTTTTTAATTTAAATCACTCAGCTTCGTCACAAGATATGTAGTCGGTGATCTACGGTTCTACAGAGTGTTTATGACTTAAGAACAGCTGGAAAATATAAGATCATATTTCAAAGTTCATTAACAATTTTTCAACTGGCAGGAAAAAAAATCTGTTAATTCTTTTTATTTTCATCTGAAAACGGGCTCAGGATGGTTTTTTTATATTTCAGGCTGAAGTCTGCGTTACCTCGTGTTGTTAATAGGACTTAAATAATTCATGTTTTCTCCGGGTTAGTTTTTATTCCTCCATGTTCTCGAAACACAATGAACGTTTATTGTGTGTCAGAAGGTTTTAGTGAACTCAAAGTGACCTGGAGGATAACGTGGAGGTGCACACCTGCATCAGTGTTACGACAACACACACTGAGAATGATCTTAGTTTAGGGAAACGCTCTTAAATCTTCTTAAGTCATCAACAGGAGAGAAAACTATGAAGATCAGACTTAGAGAAATGGATCAACAGAATATATATATATATATATATATATATATATATATATATATTAATAGAGATATTTTACAGACTGAAAGAGTTGCATCTTATTGTGCCCACTCGTTGTTTTTACTTTCTATTCGACACAATGAACGCTTGTGTTTGGTGCAGAACTACGTCTGGTTCAACATCGGCAGCGTCGACACGTTCGAGAGGAACCTGGAGGCGGCGCACATGGAGCTCGGCTTGGAGCCGTCACGCCGCGCCGCCGTCGTCTACAGCACCGAGAGCGACGGGTGAGTGAACCCTAAAGCTTCCCCTGCTTCATGGGCTGTGTGGCTCTAAATGGACCATAAGTTACTCGATGAACATCGTGCTGTATTGAAGAAGGAACTAGAGATTGAGACCATAAACTCATGTTTACAATGTTTCCTGAGGGAATAAATCATTTCTCTCCCCGTCAGCTCTTTTCTGATGAGCATGATTCCCACCCTGCTGCTGATTGGCTTCCTGCTCTTCACCTTGCGGCGGGGGCCAATGGGAGGGGGCGCCGGCGGCGGGAAGGGCGGGCCCTTCAGCATGAGCGAGTCCACGGCGAAGATGATGACGGACAACATCGACGTGAAGTTCAAGGACGTGGCCGGCTGTGAGGAGGCCAAGCTGGAGATCATGGAGTTCGTCAACTTCCTGAAGAACCCGCAGCAGTACCAGGACCTGGGGGCCAAGATCCCCAAGGTGAGCGCACACACACACACACACGCACACGCACACGTGTGACTCTTCCACTCCTGAACTCGTAGACGTGAGTTTATTGTTGTTCAGCGGCGTTAAGCGTCTCGTCCTGTCGGTTTCCCAGGGTGCCGTTCTGTCCGGGCCTCCTGGGACGGGGAAGACTCTGCTGGCTAAAGCCACAGCCGGAGAGGCCAACGTGCCGTTCATCACCGTCAACGGCTCCGAGTTCCTGGAGATGTTCGTGGGCGTCGGCCCGGCCAGGGTGAGTGACAGCAGGACTCCACGTAGGTCCGTGAAGGCCACACGGCCTCAGTGATCGGTGGATCCACCTGCAGCTCCACTTTAATGAACCTTCACGGTGAAGGCCGCATAAAACTGCAATATATGGTGTGTTTGTATATTAGTGTTCATATTTCATCCTCTGAAAAGGTGCTTCAATGCTTCCTTTCCTAGCTCCTTTAGCAAAGGAAACACTGGACTTTCCTTTCCCAAAGGAACGGAGATAATGTCCCACAACATTTAAAGTGATGTTTGTCTTACACAGGTTTAATTATTATGTTCATAAAGTCATAGGATTCATGTTGATCAACATGAAGAGACAGTTTTGTGTTTATTTACTTCTAACGTGTGACAGAAACAAAATGAACAATAAATGAAGCAAACTGTCAACAACAACTTTGCATTTAGAAAGTCTTAAATGCAGGTTGCTCTTCCTCGCTGACCGTCTCCTCCTCCTCCTCCTCCTCAGGTGAGGGACATGTTCTCCATGGCGAGGAAGAACGCTCCCTGCATCCTCTTCATCGACGAGATCGACGCCGTGGGGAGGAAGAGGGGAGGAGGGAACTTCGGAGGTCAGAGTGAACAAGAGAACACTCTGAACCAGCTGCTGGTGGAGATGGACGGTAGGCTCCTCCCCTTTTGAACGGCTCTCTTTTTAAAGTTGTTTTTTATCCTCTTAACTGTTTTATTTTGTTTCTCTGCAGGTTTTAACACGGCGACTAACGTGGTGGTCTTGGCTGGAACCAACAGACCCGACATCCTGGACCCTGCTCTGATGAGACCGGGACGCTTCGACAGGCAGATCTACATCGGTACGGTTCTGACGGCTGATTGGTGGAACTCGTTCTGTTTGTTCTCTGACTCTAAGGAACCTAAAAGCCTTGTTTGTGTGACTGGAGCTCCTCGGGGTAACGGACAGAGATGTTCTTCATTGATCTGTTGATCTGGGATTCATTTCTTCATTCCACGGATCATTCGTGGGTCTTAAAACGTCACAATGTCTCTTGGTAATATTTGACTTTTCTTTTGCTTGAAAATGACTCATGATTAATTATCAAAATAATTTAGTGAGGATTGCTTCACATCAGGAACAACATTATATATATATATATATATATATATATATGTATGTATATATATATATGTATATATGTGTATATATATATATATATATATATATATATATATATGTATATATATATATGTATATATGTGTATATATATATATATATATATATATATATATATATGTATATATATATATATATATGTGTGTATATATATATATATATATATATATATATATATATATATATATATATATATATATATATATATATATATGTATATATATATATGTATGTGTGTATATATATATATATGTATATATATATATGTATATATATATATATATATGTATGTGTGTATATATATATATATGTATATATATATATATATATATATATATATACTTCTACATTCTGTGATTATTAATATGAAATAGAAGAATAAATAAGGAAACACAGTTTATCCTGACTTTAACCGGCTGAATTAAATGTTTTATATGTACACATATATTTACTAAATGCATTTCTGTGTTTATCTTCATAGACAAAGTATTAATTTGGTCCTTTTCATTGGCTGTTCAATAGATAGAAGTAGATCTCTATCTATTGAACAGCCAATGAAAAGGACCAAATGGAGCGGCTGGTTCTGCACCAATGAGACGACACGTTGAAACATTAAATAAAAGAAGAGATCACATCTGGAAACACAATAGTGATATTTTCTCACGTCACTGGTTCTGTAAGGTCTTTAAAGACTTTCCTTTCTTCTCTCAGGTCCTCCGGACATCAAAGGCAGAGCGTCCATCTTTAAAGTCCACCTGCGGCCCATCAAGCTGGACCCCGACATGGACAAAGACTTCCTCGCCAGGAAGATGGCCGCCGCCACGCCGGGGTTCACCGGTACGGCACGGTTCAGCTCCATGAAGGAGTAGAGGAGTTGAGAGGCGGAGGAGTTGAGAGGCGGAGGAGTTGAGAGGCGGAGGAGTTGAGAGGCGGAGGAGTTGAGAGGCGGAGGAGTTGAGAGGCGGAGGAGTTGAGAGGCGGAGGAGTTGAGAGGCGGAGGAGTCGAGAGGCGGAGGAGTCGAGAGGCGGAGGAGTCGAGAGGCGGAGGAGTCGAGAGGCGGAGGAGTCGAGAGGCGGAGGAGTTGAGAGGCGGAGGAGTTGAGGAGTCGAGAGGAGGCGGAGTCGAGAGGAGGCGGGGTTGAGAGGAGGCGGAGTTGAGGAGTTGAGAGGAGGCGGAGTTGAGGAGTTGAGAGGAGGCGGAGTTGAGGAGTTGAGAGGAGGCGGAGTTGAGGAGTTGAGAGGAGGCGGAGTTGAGGAGTTGAGAGGAGGCGGAGTTGAGAGGAGGCGGAGTTGAGGAGTTGAGAGGAGGCGGAGTTGAGAGGAGGCGTTGAGAGGAGGCGGAGTTGAGAGGAGGCGGAGTTGAGGAGTTGAGAGGAGGCGGAGTTGAGAGGAGGCGTTGAGAGGAGGCGGAGTTGAGAGGAGTTGAGAGGAGGCGGAGTTGAGAGGAGGCGGGGTCGAGAGGCGGAGGGGTCGAGAGGAGGCGGAGTTGAGGAGTTGAGAGGAGGCGGAGTTGAGAGGAGGCGTTGAGAGGAGGCGGAGTTGAGAGGAGGCGGAGTTGAGAGGAGGCGGAGTTGAGAGGAGGCGGGGTCGAGAGGAGGCGGGGTCGAGAGGAGGCGGGGTCGAGAGGAGGCGGGGTCGAGAGGAGGCGGAGTTGAGGAGTTGAGAGGAGGAGGCGTTGAGAGGAGGCGTTGAGAGGAGGCGGAGTTGAGAGGAGGCGGAGTTGAGAGGAGGCGGAGTTGAGAGGAGGCGTAGTTGAGAGGAGGCGTTGAGAGGAGGCGTTGAGAGGAGGCAGAGTTGAGAGGAGGCGTTGAGAGGAGGCGGAGTTGAGAGGAGGCGGAGTTGAGAGGAGGCGGAGTTGAGGAGTCGAGAGGAGGCGGGGTCGAGAGGAGGCGGAGTTGAGAGGAGGCGGAGTTGAGAGGAGGCGGAGTTGAGAGGAGGCGGAGTCGAGAGGAGGCGTGGTCGAGAGGAGGAGGGGTCAAACACTTTAAAATCAAATGTTTCAACAGGAATGAGATCAGATTCACTGGTCTGTGAAACGCCGGCCTGAAGTCTTCCTGGACTGTTGAAGTGGATGAAACGCTGTAACGTTTGTGTCTTAATGTGGAAAATTAACTTTATTGTTTTACACAATGTTCAAAATGAACAATTCCAAACCAATTGTGTTTTTATGCAGTTTATTGAATGTTAAGAACAATAATTAGTTCACTTCCTGAGATTATACATGATTGTTGTATGAAGATACATTTCAAACAAGTCTCTTAATCTGCATTTAAAAAGTGCATGAAACGTAAGTTATTATAGAAAAGTAGCTTTTGATTTGGTTTCATGAAAGAAAGATGAAATCCACTTTCTAGAGCTGCGAGCGCCTTCAGAGATGATCTCCAGTTTATTGTTCACGTTTATGAAACATTGTTTGTTGTTGTTTGTCTTCAGGAGCCGACATCGCTAACGTCTGCAACGAGGCGGCTCTGATCGCCGCCCGACATCTCAACACGTCCGTCAACGGCAAACACTTCGAGCAGGCCATCGACCGCGTCATCGGAGGTCAGCGGCACCAACACCTCCTCATCTACATGTCTGCTGCTGTTCACAGTCAAACTCAGCTGTGTGTGTATGTGTGTGTGTTCAGGTCTGGAGAAGAAGACTCAGGTGCTGCAGCCCGGAGAGAAGAAGACCGTCGCGTATCACGAGGCGGGTCACGCCATTGTGGGCTGGTTCCTGGAGCACGCCGACCCGCTGCTGAAGGTACCGATGCCTCACACCAATAAAACCAACAGCAGACATGTTCTACAAGCAGATGAATGTAATCTAACAGCTGGAACCCTGCAAGTTAAACGCAGAAAGAATGATTTGTTTTGTGTGTGGCTCTCTCTCCAGGTGTCCATCATCCCCCGTGGTAAAGGTCTGGGCTATGCTCAGTACCTCCCCAGAGAGCAGTACCTGTACAGCAAGGAGCAGCTGTTCGACAGGATGTGCATGATGCTCGGGGGTCGTGTGGCCGAACACGTCTTCTTCGGCAGGATCACCACCGGAGCTCAGGACGACCTGAAGAAGGTCACGCAGTCCGCCTACGCCCAGGTACACACACACACACACACACACACTAACACACAGACTAACACAGACACACACACACACACACACACACACTAACACACAGACTAACACAGACACACACACACACACACACACACACTAACACACAGACTAACACACACACACACACACACACACACACACACACACACACACCTGATGTGTCCAGCTGAAGTCTCGCTTGAGGAGGATGAACACAAATGCATATTTTGTTCTGCACAACGATTGTGACGTTCTCACAGAAACTGTAAAGGAACAAAAGCCCAAATGTCTCCGGTAGGACAGACTTCAGACACCAGCAGAGACGAGTGTTGACCACATTTCTGTAGTTTAGCAACCGATCTACTTCCTGTTTACACTTCCATCTGCACGCATCACATGACTGTTCACGTCATGTGATGCGTGCTCGTATGGACGGTGATGATGTCTAAACGCTGCTGAAACCTCTTTTAAAACCAGAGTGTTTCTCCTGCTGTGACACCTGGCCCCCCCCCCCCCCCCCCCCCTCAGGTGGTCCAGTTTGGGATGAGCGATAAAGTGGGTCAGGTGTCCTTCGACCTGCCCCGGCAGGGCGAGATGGTCCTGGAGAAGCCGTACAGCGAAGCCACGGCCGAGCTCATCGACGCCGAGGTCCGAGAGCTGGTGGACCGAGCGTACCAGAGAACGCTGGAGCTGGTGGAGGACAAGAAGGAGCTGGTGGACCTGGTGAGAAGAGCTCCACTCAGACCTCCAACAGCTACCAGAGCTCAGTCGTGTCTTACTCTAGTGAAACAGCTGCTTCAGAACCATGTGCATGCTCTTTATCAATGTGTGTGTGTGCTCACATGAGAGGTTAGAACAGTAAAATAAATATCTATAAACAACATACGGTTTCTAGAGCAGATACAGAATCAGTTCATGGTGCTGCTCCTCCTTCATCCCTGATGTTTCCTCCTCAGGTGGGGAAGCGTCTCCTGGACAGGGAGGTCCTGGACAAGGCCGACATGTTGGAGCTGCTCGGCCCGCGGCCGTTCAAGGAGAAGTCGACGTACGAGGACTTCGTGGAGGGGACGGGGAGCTTCGAGGAGGACACCAGCCTGCCGGAGGGCCTCCGAGACTGGAACAAGGA
Source organism: Ophthalmolycus amberensis (assembly GCA_024529925.1). Taxonomy (NCBI): domain Eukaryota; kingdom Metazoa; phylum Chordata; class Actinopteri; order Perciformes; family Zoarcidae; genus Ophthalmolycus; species Ophthalmolycus amberensis. The sequence goes on along the minus strand of JAFEUB010001000.1, from coordinate 332,077 downwards.
GAGAGGAGGAGACGAGGAGACGAGCGCGACTCAGGACAAACAGCACGCCGTGTAGAGATCCCAGACCACGTCCCAGACCACGTCCCAGACCACGTCCCAGACCACGTCCCAGACCACGTCCCAGACCACGTCCCAGACCACGTCCCAGACCACGTCCCAGACCACGTCCCAGACCACGTCCCAGACCACGTCCCAGACCACGTCCCAGACCACGTCCGAGACCACGTCCCAGACCACGTCCCAGACCACGTCCCAGACCACGTCCCAGACCACGTCCCAGACCACGTCCCAGACCACGTCCCAGACCACATCCCAGACCCACATCCCAGACCACATCCCAGACCCACGTCCCAGACCACGTCCCAGACCACGTCCCAGACCACGTCCCAGACCACATCCCAGACCCACGTCCCAGACCACGTCCCAGACCACGTCCCAGACCACGTCCCAGACCACATCCCAGACCCACGTCCCAGACCACGTCCCAGACCACGTCCCAGACCACGTCCCAGACCACGTCCCAGACCACATCCCAGACCCACATCCCAGACCACATCCCAGACCACATCCCAGACCCACATCCCGAACCACGTCCCGAACCACATCCCAGACCACATCCCAGACCACATCCCAGACCACGTCCCAGACCACGTCCCAGACCACATCCCAGACCACATCCCAGACCACATCCCAGACCACATCCCGAACCACATCCCAGACCACATCCCAGACCACGTCCCAGACCACATCCCAGACCCACATCCCGAACCACATCCCAGAACCACATCCCAGCTGCAAAAAAACTCAACGCTGACTCTGCAGATTAAATATTCGTGGGCTCAGTCTGCGTCTCTCAGGTTCATGTTTTACGTGTTTGGACGGAGTCGTTGGTTTATTTGGACACAAACACGAGACAGTTTTTTAGACATTGTGACTCATTTTTCTTTTTTCTTTATTTCATAAAAAGGAGTTTTTTTGCTCCTCGACTGATAACGAGGAAGAAAACAGTCCGAAGAACTTTTCTGCAGCCGAATTTCAAAATCGATGTGAACTTTTAATTTTATTTACATATTTTCTTTTATGGCCTGTAAACGCGGTCGTGATTCATGTCGCTGAATAATAAAAGCGCAGCGACTGTTCGATCTTTAGTTTCTGTTGTACAAACGCTCCACGCTGTAAAAAATGATTGTAAAGAGTTTACGTGATAACTAATATCAGAGTTCTCCCTGAAGGAAGAAACGTTCCTCAGACATCGACACATTTTATGTTTAATGTTTTTAATTATCAGCTCCTCTGAGAGTTAAATGAGTTAAATTAAAGGAATATAATCAGCTTTGTTATAATTAAGCCGAGATGATTCTTCTCTAAACACATACGAGACGTTGGTGATAAACTGCTTCAATGAACGGAACTCATCTCCTAAAATAAAACGTGTGACGTCGAGTTTTTGTCTTTAGTAACAATCTTCTTCTTTTTGGTTGAAAACCAAACCAGCACCTTCGTAACGAATGTAAGTGATTTAATGTTTAAACAGTAAAAGGTATGTAAACTGTTCAAATTTAAATTAAATCTCTTCTCCCACATTAATGTGACATAAATTAATATTAATTCGTAGTCTATGTGGGAGGCAGCTTGTATATCTTGTCCACTGATTTCTGCAAATGTGTATTTAAGAATAAAAGCAACAGGAAAAATAAACAGGAGGTTCCACTTTAATAACATGAACTTGTTTCTAAAGTTTCCTTCTGAAGTTCATAGAAGTGATGTAAATGTATTGAACCAATAATGTAAAGTCAGGAAACATGAAGAATAAACATTCTTTATATCAACATTTAAAAGAGTGCAGTTCCAAATGTAAGAGCTGCACGTTTAATAATCATAATCATCACTTTTGCTGAAGAGATTCAGGAACCGATAAATAATAAATGTTCTTTTATTGCTGCGGGTGAATAAGCAGTTAGCAGTTAGCCACGTTAGCTAATCAAAGAGGATCATTTCTGTAACTTTTAGGTTTATTCGGAGGCTGGACGCTGTTTTAAGTTTCCTGAATCTACAGCAGAGTTAGTTGAACAGTAAA
>JAFEUB010001000.1:315000-325000 GCA_024529925.1 Ophthalmolycus amberensis | reverse complement strand
TACTACATCTCAGAGGTACATAGTGTACTTTATACTTACTACATCTCAGAGGTACATAGTGTACTTTATACTGCACTACATCTCAGAGGTACATGGTGTACTTTATACTGTACTACATCTCAGAGGTACATAGTGTACTTTATACTTACTACATCTCAGAGGTACATAGTGTACTTTATACTGCACTACATCTCAGAGGTACATGGTGTACTTTATACTGTACTACATCTCAGAGGTACATAGTGTACTTTATACTTACTACATCTCAGAGGTACATAGTGTACTTTATACTGCACTACATCTCAGAGGTACATGGTGTACTTTATACTGTACTACATCTCAGAGGTACATAGTGTACTTTATACTGCACTACATCTCAGAGGTACATAGTGTACTTTATACTGTACTACATCTCAGAGGTACATAGTGTACTTTATACTGTACTACATCTCAGAGGTACATAGTGTACTTTATACTGCACTACATCTCAGAGGTACATAGTGTACTTTATACTGTACTACATCTCAGAGGTACATAGTGTACTTTATACTTACTACATCTCAGAGGTACATATTGTACTTTTTACTGTACTACATCTCAGAGGTACATGGTGTACTTTATACTGTACTACATCTCAGAGGTACATGGTGTACTTTATACTGTACTACATCTCAGAGGTACATGGTGTACTTTATACTGTACTACATCTCAGAGGTACATATTGTACTTTATACTGTACTACATCTCAGAGGTACATATTGTACTTTATACTGTACTACATCTCAGAGGTACATATTGTACTTTATACTGTACTACATCTCAGAGGTACAGTGTGCTTTATACTGTACTACATCTCAGAGGTACATATTGTACTTTATACTGTACTACATCTCAGAGGTACAGTGTACTTTATACTGTACTACATCTCAGAGGTACATAGTGTACTTCATACTTACTACATCTCAGAGGTACATATTGTACTTTATACTACTACATCTCAGAGGTACATATTGTACTTTATACTACTACATCTCAGAGGTACAGTGTACTTTATACTGTACTACATCTCAGAGGTACATATTGTACTTTATACTGTACTACATCTCAGAGGTACATAGTGTACTTTATACTGTACTACATCTCAGAGGTACATGGTGTACTTTATACTGTACTACATCTCAGAGGTACATATTGTACTTTATACTGTACTACATCTCAGAGGTACATATTGTACTTTATACTGTACTACATCTCAGAGGTACATAGTGTACTTTATACTGTACTACATCTCAGAGGTACAGTGTACTTTATACTGTACTACATCTCAGAGGTACATAGTGTACTTTATACTGTACTACATCTCAGAGGTACATAGTGTACTTTATACTGTACTACATCTCAGAGGTACAAGTGTACTTTATACTGTACTACATCTCAGAGGTACATAGTGTACTTCATACTTACTACATCTCAGAGGTACATATTGTACTTTATACTACTACATCTCAGAGGTACATATTGTACTTTATACTACTACATCTCAGAGGTACAGTGTACTTTATACTGTACTACATCTCAGAGGTACATAGTGTACTTTATACTGTACTACATCTCAGAGGTACATAGTGTACTTTATACTGTACTACATCTCAGAGGTACATAGTGTACTTTATACTGTACTACATCTCAGAGGTACATGGTGTACTTTATACTGTACTACATCTCAGAGGTACATATTGTACTTTATACTGTACTACATCTCAGAGGTACATGGTGTACTTTATACTGTACTACATCTCAGAGGTACATATTGTACTTTATACTGTACTACATCTCAGAGGTACATAGTGTACTTTATACTGTACTACATCTCAGAGGTACATAGTGTACTTTATACTGTACTACATCTCAGAGGTACATGGTGTACTTTATACTGTACTACATCTCAGAGGTACATAGTGTACTTTATACTGTACTACATCTCAGAGGTACATATTGTACTTTATACTGTACTACATCTCAGAGGTACATATTGTACTTTATACTGTACTACATCTCAGAGGTACATATTGTACTTTATACTGTACTACATCTCAGAGGTACATAGTGTACTTTATACTGTACTACATCTCAGAGGTACATGGTGTACTTTATACTGTACTACATCTCAGAGGTACATATTGTACTTTATACTGTACTACATCTCAGAGGTACATATTGTACTTTATACTGTACTACATCTCAGAGGTACATAGTGTACTCTATACTGTACTACATCTCAGAGGTACATATTGTACTTTATACTGTACTACATCTCAGAGGTACAGTGTACTTTATACTGTACTACATCTCAGAGGTACATGGTGTACTTTATACTGTACTACATCTCAGAGGTACATATTGTACTTTATACTGTACTACATCTCAGAGGTACAGTGTACTTTATACTGTACTACATCTCAGAGGTACATAGTGTACTTCATACTTACTACATCTCAGAGGTACATATTGTACTTTATACTGTACTACATCTCAGAGGTACAGTGTACTTTATACTTACTACATCTCAGAGGTACATATTGTACTTTATACTACTACATCTCAGAGGTACATATTGTACTTTATACTACTACATCTCAGAGGTACAGTGTACTTTATACTGTACTACATCTCAGAGGTACATAGTGTACTTTATACTGTACTACATCTCAGAGGTACATAGTGTACTTTATACTGTACTACATCTCAGAGGTACATAGTGTACTTTATACTGTACTACACCTCAGAGGTACATATTGTACTTTATACTGTACTACATCTCAGAGGTACATAGTGTACTTCATACTTACTACATCTCAGAGGTACATATTGTACTTTATACTGTACTACACCTCAGAGGTACATAGTGTACTTCATACTTACTACATCTCAGAGGTACACAGTGTACTTTATACTGTACTACACCTCAGAGGTACATAGTGTACTTGTTACTGTACTACATTGATTTGATGAACTTTTGTTACTTTGAAGAATAGATTATGATTATGTATTCATATAAATTAAACCCAGCAGAATATAAACTCATTAAAATGAGCCTCACATGTACAAACTACAACTTTAAAGTGATGACACATCAATAATTATAATAATGAACTCATATTTTTGTACTTTTACGTAAGTAATATCTTGAATGCGGGACTTTAACTTGTAACAGAGTACTTCTACACTGTGGTATTTCTACTTTTACTCTCCGAGTACTTCTGAGTAAAATGTTCGACATGTTCACATCTCACCGTCCACTAAATAGTCAGCGTGCCAGAGGCCACAGAGGTTAAAGTCCAGCAGGAACCTGAGCGGAGACACAAACAGGAAGTACACTGAACATTTAGAGTGTTGATGTACTTCATGTACATCATGTACATCATGTACACACCGTCACATCCAGCAGATACTTGTAATAACTCTGAACTGTGGAGGGGTCCGCCAGTCAAAGTCTTCATGTTTCTATTCAGTGAAATCTGTTTAATTTCTTTGTAAAAATCCTCATTTTACATTTAGACTATTAATGTATATATTAAAAAACATTAAATACAGCCCACTGGCTCATGAATATTAAATATCTATCCACAGGACATCAGCCATGAATTTAAGGTGTCACGTCAGCGTTCTGCACAGTTTGAGTTTCATTTGTTTAAAGTAAACGTAAACAATGACATCATGTCATTGTGACATGACAGCATAAACATAATGATGCACGATGCATGAGTCATCGTCCTGATGTTAGAAATATTAAATCATCCAGTTAAACATGTTTTTCTTTATTCCTTCTCATTATGTGTGGATGTTAATGTTTATGTGTATTGAAATGCATACATGTGTTTAAGTATATATGATATTTAATTATAACAATAATAAAAAACGTTTAACTAAGTACAATAATGATCATATTTTATTTCTTGTTATTATTATTATTATAAATAATTAAAATATATATATATGACGACAAGAAAAAAGAAAAAAGGTTGTGTTTTTTATCTCACTTTAAAAAAAATGTCTGTAACGATTAAACATGTTCACAGGTGTTAATAAAGTTTTTAAAAATAAAACAAGAAGTGGACACTTACACGAGAGCGTTGGAGAAGAACCATTTCATCAACGCAGCGATGCCGTAAAACGGCTGCAGGAGAAAAACACAAACAAACGTTAATACAAGAACTGTGTGCTAATAAATAAACAAACAAACAAACAAACATCACAGGAAGTCAGATTGTATCTGTCAAGGTTTTAGTTGTGATTACAAAATAAACGACGTAAACCTGGAAGCAACAAGCCGTTCATCTTCTCACAGCTCCATCATTATGATTAGTCCCAGCTATAGAAATAGAAGTTGTAGTTCAGTAACTCACACTGAGGAGAGGCCGGGCGCTGCTGGCGTGATGGTGACTGTTCTTACACATCGCCTGGTAGTCGAACAACGACACTCTGCAAACAAACGCTCACATTAACGCCCGCCGGGTCCTAGAACCCTAAACCCAGACCCTGAACACACCGTCCTAACGTCTCTGATCGCTCCTCATCCAGTACTTCCTGTCTGATCCTCTGTGTTTGCATGAGAGATGATGGTCGTAGTTATTATAATACAAAGGGTCGAGGACGTCAGGCCACAGAGAGAGCAGCTTTAATGAGTTTGTTTGAAATACTACCATCACTATTCACAAGGAGGTTCATTTTGAACCTGTTTCCAGTGGAGGAAACAGGATCTAGAGGAGGAAACAGAATCTAGTGGAGGAAACAGAATCTAGAGGAGGAAACAGAATCTAGAGGAGGAAACAGGATCTAGAGGAGGAAACAGGATCTAGAGGAGGAAACAGGATCTAGTGGAGGAAACAGGATCTAGAGGAGGAAACAGGATCTAGAGGAGGAAACAGGATCTAGAGGAGGAAACAGGATCCAGAGGAGGAAACAGGATCTAGAGGAGGAAACAGGATCTAGTGGAGGAAACAGGATCTAGAGGGGGGAAAAGGATCTAGAGGAGGAAACAGGATCTAGTGGAGGAAACGGGATCTAGTGGATGAAACAGGATCTAGAGGAGGAAACAGGATCTAGAGGAGGAAACAGGATCTAGAGGAGGAAACAGGATCTAGAGGAGGAAACAGGATCTAGTGGAGGAAACAGGATCTAGAGGGGGGAAAAGGATCTAGAGGAGGAAACAGGATCTAGAGGAGGAAACAGGATCTAGAGGAGGAAACAGGATCTAGTGGAGGAAACAGGATCTAGAGGGGGGAAAAGGATCTAGTGGAGGAAACAGGATCTAGAGGGGGAAACAGGATCTAGAGGAGGAAACAGGATCTAGTGGAGGAAACAGGATCTAGAGGGGGGAAAAGGATCTAGAGGAGGAAACAGGATCTAGTGGAGGAAACAGGATCTAGTGGATGAAACAGGAAGGAGGAGATTCTAACGAGGCTAGAGAACACTGGTGTTAACAGATCACTGTGTTGTTGGAAGTGTAACAATAGAAAGTGTGAAGTTTGTTTTATGTTTCTGTCAGAAGAGAGATTGAGAGTAAAATATCAGTAATGTAACGTAAGACATCTTTAGTTTGATTTGTTTCCTGTTTGGTTCATTGTTCAGTTCTCTTTGTTCTGAGAGAGAAGCTCCATCCTGAGTCCACATGTAAGATCAGTGTGGAGGTAATGCACCCCAATGCTGTTTGCCAACCGCCATTAAAAGAAGTACTTCCTGTCTGTCACTCGTACTTTTTGAACATCCCCATCTTGATCAGAGACGCCATCACCGAGCCGTCCACCTCGCCGAAGAAGCGGCCGACCTGGAAAACACGACGAGAACAAAGTTCTGTATATGAGACAATATATTAATATCACAAACTGCTCTGGTGATTAGAGGAAACAAAGAAGTGACATCATCCTCTTTGTTTTAAATTCAGCTTCATCTTTTTCAACATTTAAGACACTTTAACAGCCTCACGTGTCTGTTTAACGGATGTCTTCATGTTTGGTTAAACTCTTCATTTACTTTAATTCATCAAGAACTGGAGGAAAGTGATGCACAGACGGTCGTTTAGTGAAATAAAATAGTCTCACTGGAGGCCACGATGCAAAAGATATTTAATAATTGACCAACGTTTCGACATGACAGTCTTCTTCAGGGTGAAGGACAGAAAGAGCTTCACAGGACATTACTGCCTCACTCGTTAGGGATCTAAAGTGGAGGGATGGTGTGATCACCAAAATATATATATTATATATATTATATATATTATATATATTATATATATATAATATATATACTGTACATACTGTATATACTGTATATCAACAAGAGTCCTGAATGCAGCCGGATACAGTGAAACAAGCACATTTCCCCCAAAACTGTTTCTCTGAATGAAACAGCTGCAAAACAAAGCACTTGATTAAAAGCAGCTCTTGCTCTAAGTAACAAGATGCTGGAGACTTGGCATGACAGAGGAATCCAGTATCTGGAAGACTGCTTTGATAAAGGACTCCTCATGCCTTTTGAAGAACTGAAGAGAAAATATGATTTGCCCAGTAGAACTTTCTTTTGTTACCTCCAGTTAAGATCCTTTTTGAGAACCAACCTGGGCCCTGGAATGACTCTACCTGTGTTAACTAACGTGGAAACATTGCTTCACCAGGGAAATGTGTACCAATTTATTTCTAAAATGTACTCCATGTTGCTGAATGAGGGCCCAAAACCAGGATTACACAGATCCAGGATGAGATGGGAATCAGACTTGAATATAACAATTGATGAAGAACTCTGGTCAGATTTGTGCCAGAACAGTTTGTCAGCAACAGTTAATGCCCGGTACAGACTTGTTCATTATAACTTTCTTCATCAGCTGTACCTCACCCCACAGAAGCTTCATAAATCCAAACCTGAATTGTCAGAAATGTGTTTCAGATGTGGTATAGAGGTCGGCTCCTTCCTTCACTGTACCTGGCTTTGCACAAAGGTGAGGTCCTTCTGGTATGACACTTGTAATACAATAACTAAGATCACAGGGGTTACCTTTCCATTAGATCCTGAGCTATGTTTATTGGGAAACTTCACAACTCTCAACAGGTCTTTAACGAAGCCCCAAATTAAACTTGCAGAACTCGCTTTATGTGTGGCCAGGAAATGTATCGCGATGACGTGGAAGTCTGATTCCCCCACTCTCATGGACAGATGGTCTGTGGAAATGAACAATTGTATTCCTCTTGAAAAAATTACATATAGTCTCAGAAAAAAATATAATTTATTTTTGAAAATCTGGCAGCCTTATTTGGAGTACATGGGTATAACACTAACAGTACCATAGGACTGTAATTATTTAGAGCTCAGATTTACAATATAGTCATTGCATTCTCCTTTGTGTTCTGTTACTTTATGCATCAACCTTTTTTCTTTTTTTTTCTTCTTTTTTTTGGGTGGGGGGAATTATTTATTTATTTACTTTATTTACTTAATTTTATTTCATTTATTTGTGTTTAGTTTTTTATTTTATTTTTTTCTCTCTTAACTTGTTATGTAGTTGTTTGTAATGTTTAATGTTCTGTGTTCTATATGCTCTCTTGCATTGTTAAAATAAAATATTCAAAAAAATAAAAAATAAAAAGCAGCTCTTGCAAATATCTAAAAAATGTTCCCATAAAGACAGAGAGCAGAACTCAGTCAGGAACAAGAGGTCTCTGCTGATGAGCGGTGAGTTACAGTCCTCTGTGTCTGCAGTGAGTCCGGCCCTCAGCAGCTCCTCTCTCTGAATTATTCACAGCGTTTTGTCTCAGCAGCTCTGTTCGCGTTTTACAAGCTGCTCTCTGCCAACACTTCAACACTTCAACACTTCAACACTTCATCCACGTCATCTCCGTCCGAATCACCGGGAGTTTCCCCGGCGGCCTCGGACGACTCGCAGGTTGATTGTGCTGAAACCTCTGTTTACCTGAAGACAGCTGGAATAAAACGAAAGTCCTGCAGGAGCTCTGCAGCAGAAACACAGAACGTCCAATCACCCAATCACCGGTCAGCTCCAAGCCTCATGCTACTGTTTAGCATGTTAGCATGATGATAGTAACAATACAGTGCCTCTTCTCTGTGATGGATTCCATCCTGATGACGTGAAGCCCTGCAGACTGTTTAACAATGAACTTTCATCATGTGCTGATTCTGTTGGTCCCTGTGGACTAAAGCTGGAGAGTCGCTCTGGAAAGCCTCTCATGTTACTGCAGCAGGGTCTCACAGTCTGACCCTCTCAGTCCTGGTTCTGGTTCTCTCGTGCCTCCCTTCCCTCCAGCGGGTCCAGCAATACGTGTTGGCTCCCAGAGAGGAGAAGCTCGGCTCCTGGAGGAGGAGACGCTGCTGCCGGGAGCTGAGGTCTCCTCCTCCCTCCGGAGCTCCGGATCCGTCCACGGTGGACCGGTCTCTGCTGGAGGGTCTGGGTCTGTCCACGGTGGACCGGTCTCTGATGGAGGATCTGGGTCTGTCCACGGTGGACCGGTCTCTGCTGGAGGGTCTGGGTCTGTCCACGGTGGACCGGTCTCTGCTGGAGGATCTGGGTCTGTCCACGGTGGACCGGTCTCTGCTGGAGGATCTGGGTCTGTCCACGGTGGACCGGTCTCTGCTGGAGGATCGGGGTCTGTCCACGGTGGACCGGTCTCTGCTGGAGTCTGAGCTGAAGGAGGTTCTGGTGAACCTGCATGAGTTCATCTGGTTTCACCAGAATCCGACCCGGTGGCTCCGATGACGAGCATCAAGAATAACTCTATAGAAACAGACCATCTTCTCTCTGAGGGTCTCTGTGCTGATGGAGGGCTGACAGAGGATCAGGACGAACTGAGACTGGTTCATAGAGGATCAGGACGAACTGAGACTGGTTCATAGAGGATCAGGACTAAGTCAGACTGGTTCATAGAGGATCAGGACTATACTGAGACTGGTTCATATAGAGGATCAGGACTAACTGAGACTGGTTCACAGAGGATCAGGACTACACTGAGACTGGTTCACAGAGGATCAGGACTACACTGAGACTGGTTCATAGAGGATCAGGACTACACTGAGACTGGTTCATAGAGGATCAGGACTACACTGAGACTGGTTCATAGAGGGTCAGGACTACACTGAGACTGGTTCATAGAGGATCAGGACTAAGTGAGACTAGTTCATAGAGGATCAGGACTAAGTGAGACTGGTTCATATAGAGGATCAGGACTAAGTGAGACTGGTTCATAGAGAGGATCAGGACTAAGTGAGACTGGTTCATAGAGAGGATCAGGACTAAGTGAGACTGGTTCATAGAGAGGATCAGGACTAAGTGAGACTGGTTCATAGAGGATCAGGACTAAGTGAGACTGGTTCATATAGAGGATCAGGACTAAGTGAGACTGGTTCATATAGAGGATCAGGACTAAGTGAGACTGGTTCATAGAGAGGATCAGGACTAAGTGAGACTGGTTCATATAGAGGATCAGGACTAAGTGAGACTGGTTCATAGAGAGGATCAGGACTAAGTGAGACTGGGTCATATAGAGGATCAGGACTAAGTGAGACTGGGTCATAGAGGATCAGGACTAAGTGAGACTGGGTCATATAGAGGATCAGGACTAAGTGAGACTGGTTCATATAGAGGATCAGGACTAAGTGAGACTGGTTCATATAGAGGATCAGGACTAAGTGAGACTGGTTCATATAGAGGATCAGGACTAAGTGAGACTGGTTCATAGAGAGGATCAGGACTAAGTGAGACTGGGTCATAGAGGATCAGGACTAAGTGAGACTGGGTCATATAGAGGATCAGGACTAAGTGAGACTGGTTCATAGAGAGGATCAGGACTAAGTGAGACTGGTTCATATAGAGGATCAGGACTAAGTGAGACTGGTTCATATAGAGGATCAGGACTCAGTGAGACTGGTTCATAGAGAGGATCAGGACTAAGTGAGACTGGTTCATATAGAGGATCAGGACTAAGTGAGACTGGTT
>JAFEUB010001000.1:305000-307500 GCA_024529925.1 Ophthalmolycus amberensis | reverse complement strand
TTTAAAGTACTGCTATATGAACAAAAGGGCAATAACATTTGGTTCACGAGATGCAGGTAGCATGTTTCATACTTAATGTGAATATAATTCATACTTTGTTGGCATCTTATTCTGAAAACCGGATGTTGGTCTGAAGAAACCGGATGTTGTCTCACGTTAATCTTTCCGCTAACTTTCAAAGTCCTTCGCTTGCTCCCGATCTGTGCCGTTTAAATGCGTTTACCGTGAGTTTCAGCATATAGGTGCACTAACATGACTGACTATCGGATGTTTGCTGGCTTTTATCCCACTGTTCTTGTCATCCTCTTGTTGTTATGTATATGTATTGTCTCTTGTCTTTCAGTTAAAAAAAATAAAATAAAAAATTATAATACATTTTAAAAATGCGTTAACGCGCGATAAAATAATTGGCGGCGTTAATTAATGAATGCGTTAACGCGAAATTAACGCGTTAACTTGCCCAGCACTAATATATATATATATAAACGGTTGATATTTACCGTTTAACCTCACAGTGAAGATGTGTTCGTGAAGTTATTCACAAAGAAAAAGTGAAATAAAGACTTTGTTTCATGACGACTGAAGATCACTGAACATCCGGTCACATCTTTGGTGAACTGAGCTCAAAGTGTCCAGTTTATTAGGTACACCTGGCGAAAGCTAATGCCGTCTAATAAACCCTGGTGCAGTGAATCCTCCCTTCATGGAGGTCAGCAGGTTCAGTGTGTGTCGGGCTGAATATCAGCACTTTGAAACCTTTGTTGTGGCCAAACTGTAGTGATTGTATAAGAAGTCATCACAGACCAAACAATAATAAACTCATAGTTTCATTCATAGAAACTGATGTTTAGTTTAATAATCATGAATCATAACTTCATCACGAGAAGCGACTGAAACCACGTCAGCATGATTCTGCAAATCAATAAAAACAAACTTCCTCTGATTGTCTATGAAAACATTTCTTACACTTTCTGTCTCTTCAGTTCCACCTGATGAACTGATGAACTGATGAACTGAGGAGACTGTTTACAATAAGCTCAGTGAGACCCTCCATCTGATAACAATAAACTAATAAATAAATAAAATAATTTAGTAAAATAAAATGGCAGCAGCCTCTAGTGTTCCAAATAAGAAGTGCAATATAAAACACAAAAAGACAGATTTTGTTCGCAGCAAATCACCGCAAGAGTTGTTTGGTTGAACGTGTCCTGTGATTGGTCCTCTACAGCAGTAGCTACAACTCATCCAGTCTGTTTACAGCAGCATGGCTCTGCTACACATCTGATCAGAATACATGCAAAATATGAAGAAGGATCATTTCTGGAAAGACTGTTTCTATGTAACATTATGTGAAGGAGGAGGAGACTCGGTGGCAGAAAACTCCTCCTTCACATGATAGTATCGAATGAAGTAGAAACAGAAGTTATGAAATGAAGTACTGGTAGTATTTTAGACGATACTCAGCTCTGTCAGGAGCTCAGACTAACGACGGGTCACTGGACCCACAGACACAACAAAGCTCTCCCGCTGTTACATAAGAGAGACGCTGAGTGCTCCGTCCCCCACAGCCTCACAGAGGACACAGATAAACCTCATCAGCCCTCCAGCTGCTCAACATCTGGAGGCCGGATGAGGTCACGGTCACCGACCTGTGACACGGACATCACAGGTTCGACTCCCGGTGAGTCCTCAACAGAACTACAAGCCGAAGGTCCAGAGAGAGATTCATGATGTAGAAGTGTGTGTGTGTGTGAGAGAGAGCGAGAGAGAGAGAGAGAGAGAGAGAGTGTGTTTGTGTGAGAGAGAGTGTGTTTGTGTGAGAGAGAGTGTGTGTGTGTGTGTGAGTGAGTCTGCATTCATCCTCAGTAATACGGCTCCGAACAGGAGTTAATCCAGCGCTAACGAGCAGCTGTCAGATGGACAGCAGGCTGCTCGTCTCTACACTCAGACGCTTTAAAGGTCCTCAAAGTGACAGCAAGGTACGGAAGCCCATTAAGGGCAAGAACAAAAATACAAAAAATATGTAAAAATACTATAAATTTGAGTTACAACAATAATTGAGATACGCAATATTATAGTCAAGTTACAAAAGACAAAATAAAAAACTATACTTAATAATTCTACGTAGTAAATAAAATTATTTTATACTTAATTTTTCACAATAAAAAATATTATTTTATATTTCATTTTAAGTCTAAATTATTACTTAGTCCTGATTATGAGATAATAAATAAAAAAAGAGATTTACGAAGATCACAATATTAAGTCAGATAAACTTAACGTATTTTGGTAACTTTTTTGGTTGATTAAATGTCGTCGACTGAAATTCACTTTAAGCTCCGCCCACAGTCAGATGAGGTCATCAGGTCAGCAGCTGCTATATTTCAGCTCTAATGCGCCACGAACACAGATTAAAACCAGAACGGTCATGAAACCCAGTGAGCCATCCAGATGTTGTTCATGAGCCTCCTGAAGGAACCAGCGGAGGAGGTTAAGCTGA
>JAFEUB010001000.1:277500-292500 GCA_024529925.1 Ophthalmolycus amberensis | reverse complement strand
CTACGGTCTCCTGGGTGAGAGTCCAGCATTGTTGGACCCACCTAAACGTGGACTTCACCGCTCGTTATACTTCCTTACGTGGACAACATAAATAGATTTCATGCATTACTTTTCATGGGTAGAGCTACAAACCTGCTGTAGTTTGTCTCTTTTCCTGATTTAAAACACAAAATCAGCTCCAAAGAGAAATGCCCTGACCTCAACCCGTCCAACACCTTCGGACGTCGTTTGGACCTAACTGATGCTCTTTGGGCTGAACGGGCCTGTCAGAGGCCATTAAGCAGCTAGCGGAACGCCACGTTAAGAGCCCAGAGAACCGGAGCGATGTCCTGCGGACGAGGTGGAGAACTTCACATCGATTTCAATGGTGTTCAAGTATCGAGATTCAAACTTTTCTATCGTTCGGCTCCGTCTGCAGGATTTAAACAAGACAAAAGTCTATTTTGTAGTCTATCAGTGATCGGATCAGCACAAAAGAAAAAAAGGAGCAAATAGAACTTTTAGATCTGTGATCATGATTCTTTTTGCCGTTGATACTAATTGTTGATCATTGATGATCATTATAAACAGATTCAGATCTCTTTGTTTTTTGCCATCGTCCCAAAAATCATTTCAACGCTCTGAAGTCAGTAAACCATCAAAAACCCTAATTATTGTACTTTTACGTTGTTATAGTAATTAAACACTACATTTAATTTAGTGTGTTTTTCTTCATAAAAATCCAGTACTCATGTTTACTGAGCAGAGCCTGAAGGCATCATAATGTAACTGAAGTGAACCTCCGTTGGTTAGCCGTTAGCGGTGCTGCTAACGTTACTAGCTCTCCTCCTGTTGGTTAGCCGTTAGCGGTGCTGCTAACGTTACTAGCTCTCCTCCTGTTGGTTAATCGTTAGCGGTGCTGCTAACGTTACTAGCTCTCCTCCTGTTGGTTAATCGTTAGCGGTGCTGCTAACGTTACTAGCTCTCCTCCTGTTGGTTAGCCGTTAGCGGTGCTGCTAATGTTACTAGCTCTCCTCCTGTTGGTTAGCCGTTAGCGGTGCTGCTAACGTACGAGCTCTCCTCTGATTGGTTGTTTACAATGAAACATGATCAGAGATCAGAGACTAGAAACACATGTTCTACTGAATGTTGGAGGAGAACCATCGTCAGTGAAACTTTATTTACACTCTGATGGTTAACGATACACTGTCATTAATCTGAGGTTCACATGCGTGCTGAACCGTGAGGGGGATCAGGTCCGTTAAACCACTACAACCAATGCAGTACATACAGAGCATTATGTTCTTGTTGAGGATTTGCTCGTGATTATCTTCTGAAAACTGAGGCTCTGACTTTGCCCTTGTAATTCTTGGTCTCCTGATGATGTGAAGTGACGTCAAACATTCCTCTGGGGAGCCTCCACATGTCCCATTATGTCCTCCCATTGTAACCTGCATTGTGATTCCTCCCGGTTTCAGTAATGTCAGTCAGTGGCCTGAAGGCACCTTTCCCGCTTTTGCGCCGAGTGACTGGCGTCTTTGTGCCGACTTAACAAAAGAAGGACCTGCAACAAAAGAAGGACCTTGAGGCGGCGTTTTTCTCCGGCTCCTTTGTTGCAGACGGACAACGGACGGTACTTTTTCCTTTTTACCTCTGCAGCTTCATCGCACATCTGAGTGGCCCCAAAACTGCTCACAGAGAAGAAGGCTAAGGGATTTACAAAAAAACGCGTGAATCATCAAAAACCCAAAACATTTGACTTGGAGGTATGAGGGGGAAACAATGCTGACGCTGTTCTGAATCTGCACTAACGAGTGGGCGTTAAGAAGAAGGAAGTTGGCGTTGACTTTTTCTCCGGTGTTGGTGGAAACACAGGATTATTTCACTCCACCGTGAAGCTTGTGTGTTCTCTCTCTGAGACAGAAAGACAAAGAATGACGGGATTGAGGAGAAGCCGGCCTGTGATGCCAATATACTGCAGCTAAACTGTTGATGTTTTTATTTTAAATCAGCGACAAACGAAAAGTACTCCGCTTTAATCTGCCGTATCGAGTTGCACTCTTGGTGGTTGGCTGAGAGGTTTGAGAAACAGGCTGGTGCGAAAGAGAAGCGTCGGTTTGAATCCCCCCGGGGAGCAGATGGAAAGCGTGTGAACGAGTAAATCTTTTATTCGCCACTGACGAGATGAATGAAAGTAAAGAGAGCAGAGTGAATCTCCACGAGGCTCATGGAGGATTATCCTTTATGGTAAAGTGGTGAAGCTTGGAGGACTCGTGTCAGCCGTCCTGTTCATTGCTCATTTCTCACAGACGATGGAAGTCTTCAAGTCTTTGATGAACATGGAATTGAAGTGTTTTCACATAAAAAGTCAAAAAGACACAAAGCCTGAACTTAAAAAGTGACTTTGGATGAATTTGTTTGCAGTAACAAAATGCTCAGATTTGAAAAAGTGAAGTCAAAGCTTCACGTGTTAAAGCTGCATTCTCTCTAGTGTCCACCAGGGGGCGACTTCTCTGGTTGTATAGAAGTCTATGAGAAAATGACTCTACTTCTCTCTTGATTTATTACCTCAGTAAACATTGTAAACATGAGTTTATGGTCTCAATCTCTAGTTTCAAGTCTTCTTCAATACAGCATGATGTTCATTTAGTACATTATGGTCCATTTAGAGTCACACAGACCATAAAGCAGGGGATGCTTTAGGGCGGGGCTACACGGTGATTGACAGGTCTCTACCACAGCGTTAACCCTTTCACAGTGTGTTTTTAGTTCATGAAAGTAACATTTTGTCGCCTAAAAATGTTCAGCGTTGAGTTGTAAATAGCGCCTTCCTCTCGGGTCAATTGTTGCAAAATAACAAGATGGCCAAATTGTCGAAACTCCCAGTTAAAAGTTTATCAGAATCAGACAGAGTTCGTCTGCTGGTGTTCAGATTGTGAGGCCTCTTGAGGTGAATTTGTTACAGGATGCTTTAACATTAACATGTCTTGATTTTCCAACTATAAGATGTCCCGCTAAAAACCCAAATATAACAAGCGATGGTTGTAAAATAAACGTGTAACATCATCAAATCATCCAGAAGACTTTCTTCTTTCTATGTTGGAAATCCTTAAAAGAAAAGAGTTAAAACATCTCCTCCTCTGTTTTTCTCCAGGACGTTCTCCACGGCTGGACGCTGGTGTGAACCAGCAGAGAGCGAGGACATCTGGCTGAGAGCCTGAACCCACAGTCGAGTCAATGGGACAGACATGAAGAACCTGGACCAGCATGGGCGGAGTCACCAGGAGAGTCTGGGTGAGTCCGGGTAGACGCTGCATTGTAGTCTGAGACTAGGAGCGATCTTCAATTCTTGGTGTTGCAGTGTTGTTGTGACACAAGTCGGTTGTGTTTGTTCCTCCAGTGTGTGCAGTCCTGTCCAGTCTGGTGTTGGCTCTACTGGGACTGCTGGGCTCGGTCCACGGCTGTCCCGGTGTCTGCACCTGCTACGGCAACACCACTGACTGCTCCGCCGTCGGCCTCCCGTCTCTGACGCCCATCCTGGCCCTGCTGGACCAGGACTCTCTGATCCTCCGCCTGCCCCAGAACAACCTCTCCTCCCTGGGCACCAATGAGCTGTCCAACCTCAGCAGCCTGGAGCTCCTGGATCTGTCCCAGAACCACTTCTCCGCTCTGCAGCCCGGAGCCTTCTCCAGCCTGGGCGGCCTGCGCTGGCTCAATCTCTCCGCTAACTACCTCGGCGTGCGCCCGGTGACCTCCGACCCCATCAACAGCACAGCGGCGCTCCAGAGCGCGAATGGGATCCAAGGGACCGTCGGCCTGAGCAAGGACGTTTTCAGGGGTCTGTGGCGGCTACGAGGCCTCGACTTGTCCTCAAACGGCCTCCTGTGGCTGCCCAAAGGCCTGCTGGATGGGCTTCAGAGACTCGCCTGGTTGTCCGTGGCCAGCAACCGGCTGGCGGCCCTGGACAGAGTCACCTTCGAGCCCCTAATGGGGCTCCAGGAGCTCCAGCTGGCGGGAAACCCCTGGGAGTGCGACTGCAAGCTGAGAGACTTCAAGCACTGGATGGAGTGGTTGATTTACAGAGGTGAGGGCTTCTCCAAATCTCAAATACTCTGAAGTTGATCATTTCGGCAGTCGTCTTTAAAACTGCCCCGGAGCGAATCCCTGTTTGTATTTTGAGCCTGTAATTCAAACAGCTGTCTAATCGAAGCAATTAATCTCTGCTCTGCAGGACGGATGCGTGCGGAGCAAAGATATCTAAGAATATAACGACCTCTCCCTCCCTGTTTCCTTTCTTCCTCCTCTCCATCTCCCCCCCCCCTCCTCCCCCTCTCTCCGGTCTGGTTGTTTTTGTTGCAGATGGGCAGGTGGACGCGATGCGGTGCAGTGTCCCGGGGGATCTGAAGGGCAGAGACATCCGCAGCGTGCCGGCGGAGATGTTCAACTACTGCCTGCAGAGTCCGACCAAAGAGGGCACGTCGGGTTACGCCACCCGGCATCCGTGCCCGGCGGGCCGCATCAGCAGCAACGACGACTGCGTCCGCCAGCGCTACCGGCCCGCCAGCGTGCGCCGAGCGCACGGCACGCAAATAGTCGCCGGCGTGATTTGCGGCACCGTGTGTGTCATGATGGTGGTGGCGGCGACCTACGGCTGCGTGTACGCCTCGCTGATGGCGCGCTACCAGAGGGAGATGAAGACGCGTGGTCAGCCTCTGATGGCCGAGTCCGGAGCCGACACGGACCTGGAGGACGGGCCGATGTCGTCGCCGGAGGAGTCGCCGCCCAAAGAGGGCGTCGTGCACGGGTATCGGATCAGCAGCTTCTGATCTTTCCTGATCCTCGGCTCTCGTCATCGGATGGGACGGCTGCGGCTCTGTGGTCGAGCTGAAAACCCCTCTGGGCCGATGGACCAGACTGAATCTAAAAAAGGAACTGGAATGCTGCAGCACTTCTTCTAATGTATGGACGCTCTGTGCATTCCTATTCCCCGCGCTGCATCCCTCAGCCAGTTCGGCTACCTTGACTTCCCATCATCTGTTTGTCCTTTCTTCCTTTAGGAATATGAAAGTACCTTTTTTTGTTCGAGATGTCCGTCGTCGTATCCGAGCCCAACAAGCTCAAATGTGAATCTGAAAGGTGACATTTTCTCCCGTTGTTTGCTGCACACTTCCTCTTTTGCGCTCGATCAGTTGTGTGTATCTTATGTTATCTCTGTGACACGTTGAGGAATAGTTCTGTAGCCCTGTTCAATTCCCTCTAAACACCACGTTAAAGCCCGTTAGAGTCCTGCTGGCAGGGAAATGCTGCTTTTTTCAGCTTCATCACTGAGGTGAACTGCATCCAAACAACACTTAGAGATGTACTGCCCCCTAGAGGACGAGCTTTGAGCTGCAGCAGCTTCTGATTCCAGCACAAACAGACATAGAGTGTGTGTGAGGCTGTCAGCCCGTATATACTGTACCTTCTGTGTGTTTTTATTGATTCTGTCTGTATTCTCTGTGATAAGCACATGAACTATTGTCTCAAATTCAACTCAAGGACTGTTAATGATGCTGAAGATAATAAACTGTATTTATCTAAACTGGATTTCTTCCTTTTTTAAAAACACATTTATCAAACCAGTCACAGGATGAAACAATCATCGAATTGTTCTGAGACAAACAACACAAGTCAGGTCTAGAACTCCTCTCTGACCGGTCGAGCCGAGGAATACTGATGAACTTCAGACTCAACAGAAGCTGACTGACAGTCAGCTTCTCCGACATTTAAAGGCTCGTTTTTAATGGATTCTTCAGCCGTCAGAGCCGTCACAGAAACATCGCTGTGTCAGCACCGTTAGGATGAATGAGAACTATTGACTCCTGAATCTGTGGGTCCCTCAACTGTTCATTGAAGAAAGAGGTTCTACCGACAGGCTTTAAAACATACACAATGTGAGCCGGTCACACATCGTAGACAACAACAGTCGATCTCAATCAAACGCACTGAAGGTCAGTCTGCATATTCTACTGTTAGTCAGATAGTCCCGCCTTCCTTGTAAACTGCTAATCTCATTAAAGGGATGGAAGTTACGAGATTTAAACTTGATTGTTTCTTGTCACAACACAGATTCTCACCGTTTAACCTGAACTCAGGTTTCTGCAGATTCACAGTTTAAGAAAATGTTCAAAACACAAAGTGGAATTTAATCCCTGTTTCAAAGTCAAACTGTTCAAAGTATAAAGTATGATGGAAAACCAGGTGGGATGCCATGGCCTGGAATTATTAGTAGTATTGTTATTAGTAGTCATAGTCGTAGTATTTCACACTTGTCTCCTAAAAATGACTTTCATAAACAACTAAACAACTCATTCTCACTCAAATTTAGAGGAAACTGTATTTCCTCCTGAGTTACAGTTTTAAACACGTCGGTAACGTTGTAAATTAAAACTAAACAAAATAAAGTAAGGACGTTACCTACTGTAGTGAAGTTAAATGTTAACTAAGTCAAAGACACAAACAGAGGTCTGCTGGGTGAAAGTCCCGAGTTTGTTTGACTCGTCAATGCACCCGAACTTCCTTCCTGCCTGAACTTCCACACACTTCGATTACAAACAGGAACACACATCAACAGCAAACATAATCGGGAGAAAATAGGTTTTCTCGATAAGTAATTGACAGAGTAGATTTGTTGTCGGGGAACATAGTTTTCTCACTGATTCCCAGAAGTTTACACCAATAATCCCTCAGATTATGAATAAATAAACGAATGCGATCACAACCCAGATAAATGGAGGAATGAAATTGTTGCTAAAGTTCCTTTAAGTTTTTATCTGAATTCAACACTTGTCCACGAGGACGTGATGATCCCAACGATCCCACTGTTACCGGTAGTTCAGGTGAAGATCGTCTTCAGACATGTTTAACCAACATCCGGTCTACAGCGGTAATACAAACTCATTTAAATACTTTAAACCTTCTGTTTCTGAGAAAACTTAAGACTCTGAACGCTTTGTGGTCTTCAATGTTGA
Organism: Ophthalmolycus amberensis; assembly: GCA_024529925.1. NCBI lineage: Eukaryota > Metazoa > Chordata > Actinopteri > Perciformes > Zoarcidae > Ophthalmolycus > Ophthalmolycus amberensis. The sequence goes on along the minus strand of JAFEUB010001000.1, from coordinate 285,511 downwards.
TAAAACAGTTGATATAAAAATGGGCAATATCAAGGAATCAAATGATTAAATCTATGAGCAATATAATATATTTATGTGATGTCGTCGCTTTTCCGCCTCATTGGTATTTGTTGATTTTATTTTATTTATTTTATTCATTTTATTCATTTTATTCATTTTATTCATTTTATTCATTTTATTCATTTTATTCATTTTATTCATTTTATTCATTTTATTCATTTATTTTATTTATTTTATTTATTTTATTTATTTTATTTATTTTATTTATTTTATTTATTTTATTTATTTTATTTATTTTATTTATTTTATTTATTTTATTTATTTTATTTATTTATTCCTCACTTCATTTTTAACATATCGACGGTCTCACTGAGCTTTCTGTATTATTATGTATTTGACATTACTTTGTACTTTTAAAAGGTACTACATAAATAAAGTTAGTATTATTATTATAATTATTATTATTATTATTATTATTATTCACACAGAAAGACGTCCCACAGATAAATATCACAATAACATTTTAAATATTCACATTAGTGTGGCTCACCTCCGGCCATCGCCGTCTTCCCCTCGGAGGACACCGTCACTGCCGTCGTCCCGATCACGTACTTCACTCCTGTGGAGAGAACGATGTCGGCTGTTAACAGACATTTTCTAACGATAACCATAATAATCTTTATGTTTCTGAGTGAAGGGACCTTTGTCGTTGACGGGGTAGTAGTAGAAGCTGCCGGGAGTGTTTTCCACGGCCAGGCGGTACCACAGAGGGAAGTGATCCACGGTGAACAGGTTGTCTTTATCAGCCGGCGTCAGGAACCTTCTGTCGAGTGGAAGGTCAGACGTTTTATTTTGAAAATCTATAAGAATTGATTTAGCCAGCACTGGAAACTTGTAGTTTTAATCCCTGGATTGTAGAATTCTTCTTCTTCTTCTTCTTATTATTATTATTATTATTGTGTCATCCATAAATAATAATAATAATGTCCAGATCATCATAAGACCCCGTTATTTCGGAAAAAGAGCAACATGAAACACAAATAATACTAAACTAATACATCATCCTGACACATTGTTCCCCCAAAGCTTTAGAAACAAAGGTCGACCAGTTATAAGCATTCAAATGAAATATCATTAAACAGGGCTCCGCAGTAAGGGTTAGCTGGTTATATATATGTAGTATATATATCTATACATATATGGATACATATAAGTGTTGATCAGCTCAGACTGTGAGTTGAACTGAATGAGTGAAAGTTGGTTGTCTTCGTTCAACAAGCAGCTTTTTGTCTTCTGCTTCTTCTTCTTCAGTTCTAGTGAAACAGATCTGAAGTCGTCCTCTCTCTGAAACGAACACAGTGACGTGTGGGTGCTGAAGGTTCAGGTCTTACTTTGCCACTCTGGTCTCCACTCCAGCGTATCTCATGATCCTCATGAGGCCGGCTCGAGTCCCGAGGAAGACCGTCTCCACGCCCGGCTCCACCCTGCACACACACAGCGGCAGATTTTATTATGCCGACGGTCCTCAAACACATCACCTGCGATGAATGCTTTAGTCAGAAAAACACAACCAAAACGAAACGTGTGTATTTTCGTGTGAGCTGGCCCTTTAAGGCTTCAGGTGTGACATGTACGAGGTCTCACCTGTCGTTGAGCATCAGGGCGTTCCAGTAGGCCTCCATTGGAGCCGTCACCACGGCGTCAAACAGCGTCTGCTGCAGCAGCACCTCGTCGCCTAGAAAACGGAGAAGTCCGGTCAAAGAGGTGACTTTTAGAAGAAGACGTCTCTGGTGTCGACCTGTCAATCAGCGTGTAGCCCCGCCCTAAAGCATCCCCTGCTTTATGGTCTGTGTGCCTCTAAATGGACCATAATGTACTAAATGAACATCATGCTGCATTGAAGAAGACTTGAAACTAGAGATTGAGACCATAAACTCATGTTTACAATGTTTACTGAGGTAATAAATCAAGAGAGAAGTAGAGTCATTTTCTATAGACTTCTATACAACCAGAGGTTGCTGCCTGCCTTCAAAGTAAAAGTCTCTCTCTAGAGTGTTTGGTTTTGTCCGTTCTGGGCTACTGTAGCAACATGGCGGACTCTCTGTACAGAAGTTAAGATAATTAAGATGACATTTATTTCTAAAGAGGTATTTAAATGTAGAAATCATTCAGCGTGTCCACTGTGGAGTCTTAACTTAACGTCTTTACTTTGCTCGTTAAGTTCTTTCGTCAACAACTAACGTCAAAGGACTCCTTCAGTTAAAGACCAAGAAGAGGAGAAAACCTTTAATACTTAATTGGATATTTTAACGGACTTTAAGGAAAATCTTAACTTTGTGCAGCCGGAACTTTCTTCCTTTTCCCAAAACTTTTCTTTAAATGAAAGATTTGATTAGTATAAATATAAATGGAGCTAAAACAGATGCATGATGGGATAAACTTTGTTGTTTGAGTGTAGAAACCTACACTCCAGGTCGGGCTCCTTGCCCAGCAGGTAGCGGATGGCCGCCTGGAGCTGAGAGTATTTCCGGTGGCTCGGGTCGATGTCGGTCTCACAGTACGTCCTGAAGGAGAAGAGGTTTTAGTAAACCAGGACCTGGATAGTTAACGTGATGTCAGTTCATTTAAACACAAAGTAGATGTGAAAACATGTGGAGAAATGATAGCTTTGTTCTCCTCTTCTTTTATTCTATTACTTCCACACTCGGCTTGTAATTCACGGAACGATGGAACTCGTTCGTCTGTGTGTTCAGCACACGTGAACTAAGTGAGACATCAGCTCATGGCTCAGACGTACCACTCGGTGGCGATGCTGAGGTCGGGGGAGGTGAGGTCGTGTAAACCTGCAGAAGAAGAAACAAACTCACTTACTTCCTGTCGCTTCGGTTTAAGAAGGAAATGTTAAATATAGAATCACAGGAATAACATAAAAGAGATGTATAAAAATAAATAAATGACACGTTATGAAATAAATGTTTTTTAAATATATACAGAAAATAATAGAGTAACTTATATATAAAAAATGAATCAATATATAATTCTTAAAATATAAAAATAATTATATTCAGATATAAATGAACAAATAAATGGGAAAATAAATGCTTATAATTATTCTTCTAAATGTTGTAATTCGTCTTTGTATTCTTAATTGTTTTTGCTTCTCTTTATATTAACAAATACATGTTCTTATTCTTACGAATGTATTATTATTCATGACTCTCCTATGACTCCATAGTGAACACTAAATGTGTATGAGATTGTATTTTTATTCTCATGAATGAAGTTCAGCAGCCATCAAACATTTAAAAAGGTCTGTGCAGCAATGCATTGTGGGAACTCCTACCTTCCTCCACAGACACGTTTCCAATAAACATGAGGCGTCCGTGACCTTTAGTCAGCACCATGCCGAAGCTGCAGAGACACGAAGAAGAGACGAAGAAGAGACGGAGAAGAGACGGAGAAGAGACGCAGAGACACGAAGAAGAGACGGAGAAGAGACGGAGAAGAGACGGCGAAGACACGGAGAAGAGACGCAGAAGAGACGGAGAAGAGACGGAGAAGAGACGGAGAAGAGACGGAGAAGAGACGGAGAAGAGACGGAGAAGACACGGAGAAGAGACGGAGAAGAGACGGAGAAGAGACGGAGAAGAGACGGAGAAGAGACGAGAAGAGACGGAGAAGAGACGGAGAAGAGACGGAGAAGAGACGAAGAAGAGACAGAAGAGACAGAAGAAGAGACGGAGAAGAGACAGAAGAAGAGACGGAGAAGAGACGAAGAAGAGACAGAAGAGACAGAAGAAGAGACGGAGAAGAGACAGAAGAAGAGACGGAGAAGAGACGGAAAAGAGACGGAGAAGAGACGGAGAAGAGACGCAGAAGAGACGGAGAAGAGACGGAGAAGACACGGAGAAGAGACGCAGAAGAGACGGAGAAGAGACGGAGAAGACACGGAGAAGAGACGGAGAAGAGACGGAGAAGAGACGGAGAAGAGACGGAGAAGAGACGGAGAAGAGACGGAGAAGACACGGAGAAGAGACGGAGAAGAGACGGAGAAGAGACAGAAGAGACGGAGAAGAGACGGAGAAGAGACGAAGAAGAGACAGAAGAGACAGAAGAAGAGACGGAGAAGAGACAGAAGAAGAGACGGAGAAGAGACGAAGAAGAGACAGAAGAGACAGAAGAAGAGACGGAGAAGAGACGGAGAAGAGACGGAGAAGAGACGGAGAAGAGACGAAGAAGAGACAGAAGAGACAGAAGAAGAGACGGAGAAGAGACGGAGAAGAGATGGAGAAGACACGGAGAAGAGACGGAGAAGAGACGAAGAAGAGACAGAAGAGACAGAAGAAGAGACGGAGAAGAGACGAAGAAGAGACAGAAGAAGAGACAGAAGAAGAGACGGAGAAGAGACAGAAGAAGAGACAGAAGAAGAGACGGAGAAGAGACAGAAGAAGAGACGGAGAAGAGACAGAAGAAGAGACGGAGAAGAGACGGAGAAGAGACGGAGAAGAGACGGAGAAGAGACGGAGAAGAGACGGAGAAGAGACGGAGAAGAGACCTTTATTAACATCAGGTGTGACGTGCTGCCCTCTGGTGGTCAGATCACACAGATACAACTGAATGGATCTCCAGTGAGAAGAAACAGTTCAGTGTCGTATTCATGAGGTTGATATTTGAGTTACAATGAATACCTCACACAACAACAACAACAACAACAGACTATTTCATTAGAACGAGTGTGTTGGTGAATGGAGTCTGGTGTGTTTGAGGAGATCAGAGAGAGCAGCTTCAGGTCTGACAGCAACGTAAAGAGGTGAAAACATCCTCAATAAAATGTAAAGTTAAACTTTATATTTATCACAGAGCATATTTACAGCCCAGTTTATTATTCCTCCTGTTTTTCTCATATTTAATACATTTATAAACACTCAGAAGCCGGCCTTAAAGTTACCAAAGGTTGAGATCCCGTAATAACGAACTCTCTAACAGGAACTTGAACTAACCAGCAGAAGGTCAGGTAACCTCTGAAGCAGACGTTACCTGAACGGAGCCTCGTCGATGTTGGTGAAGAAGTAGTCGTTGACGAGGAACAGAGGTCGTTTCTAATGGAGGAGAATGAAATAATGTAAGAACATAAATAATATATATACATCTCATTAATATACTCATGGTGAAGTCAGGGTGCTAACGTTAGCCTCTGTTAGCTCCTTCAGTGATACATGTGACAGATGAACTGTGTTTATGTTCAGCTAATTGTTCCCATTTAAATCAAGTTCTTCTTCTTCTTCTTCTTCTTCTTCTTCTTCTTCTTCTTCTTCTTCTTCTTCTTCTTCTTCAGCAACATTGATGAGGCATTACTAACGCCCGCTGAGCCGGAGAGAAACTACACGAATGTCCTGATCCCGTCACATATAAAGTCGACTTCATGCAGTATTTGTATACCACGAAGTACATTTCCTCAAGTACTGAATCTGAGGTACTTGTACCATACATTTTATATGACTTTATACATGAACATGTTGTACTTTTTAACAGCACTGAATGTATCTGATGGCTTTAGTTAATCAGATGTTTTTAAAATCTTTTCTGTTACGTGGATCAACATTACACATAAAACAATACAAATAGTCAGTTTAGTCTGAATCCTGATGTTCCGACTACATTTCACACTTTAAACTGACTTTAATGAGGATTAGTTAGCAGTGTTTCCGCTCTTCATCTCTTTAATAAAGCTGTTTATTGGTTCTAACGTGTCTATCCGTGGGTTTGATATCGGATCGTGCGATTGCTTCCTCACCTTCTTGTCCACGGAGGCTCTGATGCTCTGCCGGATGTTTCCGGTCTCTCCTCTCACCATCGAGGTTCTGAGCTGAAGAGCAGACGAGACGACAACAGCTTCAAATAAGAAGTCAGAACCGGTTCCTCCTCCGACTCCGGGTCCAGCTCTCAAACGGACTTTTCTTTATTTAACAGAAATACGCTCAAAGTTTGTTTTTATTTACGCTTCAGCTCTATTCTTACAACACGTGCGTCAACTGGACGTTACTTTACTGTAAGTTATTACATGTTTGAGTGTTTAATCACGTTAAAGGGACGCTACAGGTGAATGGGGTGAGTCATTCTCTGATGAAATATGTGCTCATTTTCATACATTTCCAGAACAGAAATGTGAACGTTGGATAAAACCAGGTTGAGAATTCTTGTTTCATTTAGTTGACATATGAGAGTCAAAGGTTTTTACACTTTAGATATCGTGTCATATTGTATTACAAGTTTACTGACATGTTATGTTTAAATATGCAAATGAGGCAAAATGTAACAGTAACTTTTAGTGAATTTAGTAGAAATCTACAGACGTAAACAGACGAAGTAATAAAATGAAAGAAGACGAGTTATGGAAGATAAACAGACATGAAAAATGTTTTAACTGTTATTAAATATTAAACTTTTATCATATTATCTTCGTATCTGCTCTGATTTGATTGTTTCTGATGTTTTTCTCCTTTATCGTTGTTCATTCATTGATTGCGTATCAGAGATATAAGCTGAGACGAGTTACCTCCTCCTCCGTGTCCTCCCACTCCACCTCAGACAGATCCACACTGTTGTAGTTTGGCTTCGGCTTCAGCTTCTTTCCATCTTTATACTGTCGGACAGAAGACACCCCGTCACTGTCACTGTGAGTGTGTGTGTGTGTGCGAGTGTGTGTGTGTGTGAGTGTGTGAGTGTGTGTGTGTGTGCGAGTGTGTGTGTGTGTGAGTGTGTGAGTGTGTGTGTGTGTGCGAGTGTGTGTGTGAGTGTGTGCGAGTGTGTGTGTGTGTGAGTGTGTGAGTGTGTGTGTGTGTGCGAGTGTGTGTGTGTGCGAGTGTGTGAGTGTGTGTGTGTGTGCGAGTGTGTGTGTGTGAGTGTGTGTGAGTGTGTGTGTGAGTGTGTGTGAGTGTGTGTGAGTGTGTGTGTGTGTGAGTGTGTGTGTGTGTGTGTGTGAGTGTGTGTGTGTGTGTGTGTGTGAGTGTGTGTGTGTGTGTGTGTGTGAGTGTGTGTGTGTGTGTGTGTGTGAGTGTGTGAGTGTGTGTGTGTGTGCGAGTGTGTGAGTGTGAGTGTGTGTGTGTGTGTGAGTGTGTGTGTGAGTGTGTGTGTGTGTGAGTGTGTGAGTGTGTGTGTGTGTGTGTGTGAGTGTGTGTGTGTGTGTGTGAGTGTGTGTGAGTGTGTGTGTGTGTGTGTGTGAGTGTGTGAGTGTGTGTGTGTGTGCGAGTGTGTGTGTGAGTGTGTGTGAGTGTGTGTGTGTGTGTGCGAGTGTGTGTGTGTGTGTGTGTGTGAGTGTGTGTGAGTGTGTGTGTGTGAGTGTGTGTGAGTGTGTGTGTGCGAGTGTGTGTGTGAGTGTGTGTGAGTGTGTGTGTGTGTGTGCGAGTGTGTGAGTGTGTGTGTGTGTGTGTGTGTGTGTGAGTGTGTGTGTGTGTGTGTGTGCGAGTGTGCGAGTGTGTGAGTGTGTGTGTGTGCGAGTGTGTGTGAGTGTGTGTGTGTGTGAGTGTGTGAGTGTGTGTGTGTGTGAGTGTGTGAGTGTGTGTGTGTGTGCGAGTGTGTGTGTGAGTGTGTGAGTGTGTGAGTGTGTGTGTGCGAGTGTGTGTGTGTGTGTGTGAGTGTGTGAGTGTGTGTGTGTGAGTGTGTGTGTGTGTGTGTGAGTGTGTGAGTGTGTGTGTGTGTGTGCGAGTGTGTGTGTGCGTGCGGTGAAATGAACAGGACATGTCTTCATTTGAACAGAAGTCTAGTGAATGTGTGAATGTGTGAATGTGTTTGACTCACCAGTGGTCGGAGGTCCGGGTGGGCCAGGATGTAGCCGTTGTTGGTGATGAGGAAGGCGTAGCCGTGAGCTCCCAGCTGTGTAGGAAGAGGAGACAAATGGAAGGCTTTTATTGTGAAAAGAACAACTCATTTCCTGTTTGGTCCACGTCCACACTGAGCTCACCATGTATCTGGGCGCCAGCTTCATCACCTCCATCAGAGGGATGTCGGTGCC
>JAFEUB010001000.1:265000-272500 GCA_024529925.1 Ophthalmolycus amberensis | reverse complement strand
GTACTAGAAATATCTTCATAAAGTTCTAAACCATGGTCCAACTCCTCTACTGCTATAGTTTATATTTCACTACATTTGTTTACCAGCTTTGGTTATTAGTTACCTTTCAGATTAAGATTTTCTATAAAAAAAACAACACATAAGCATTGAGTGTGTGTGCGTATGTGTGTGTGTATGTGTGTGTGTGTGTGTGTGTGTATTTGCATGTGTGTATGTGTGTGTGTGTGTGTGTGTGTATTTGCATGTGTGTGTATGTGTGTGTGTGTGTGTCAGTGTGGAGCAGATGATGGTCTCACCTCTCTGTTGTCTAAGTCGGCCTGGACCAGTGTTCCTTTGAAGCACGGCTCCACGTACCGGACATAGTCAGTGTACTGAGAGGAGGAGACGAAGAGGAGGAGACAAAGAGGAGGAGACGAAGAGGAGGAGACGAAGAGGAGGAGACGAAGAGTAGTATTAGTACTTTCACTTCTTCTACCACTGATGTAATGTTACTGTGTTTGGTCGATGATGTGTGTGTGTGTGTGTCTCTCTGTGTGAGTGTGTGAATGTGTCTGTATGTGTGTGTCTGTATCTGTGTCCCTGTGTGTGTGTCCCTGTGTGTGTGTGTGTGTGTGAGAGTGTGTGAGTGTGTGAGTGTGTGAGTGTGTGAGTGTGTCTGTAGGTGTGTGTGCGTGTGTGTGTGTGCGTCTGTGTGTGTGTGTCTGTATCTGTGTCCCTGTGTGTGTGTCCCTGTGTGTGTGTGTGTGTGTGTGAGTGTGTGAGTGTGTGAATGTGTGAGTGTGTGAGTGTGTCTGTAGGTGTGTGTGCGTGTGTGTGTGCGTGTGTGTGTGCGTGTGTGTGTGTGTCTGTATGTGTGTCCCTGTGTGTGTGTGTGTCCCTGTGTGTGTGTGTGAGTGTGTGCGTGTGTCTGAATGTGTGTCCCTGTGTGTGTGTGTCTGTCCCTGTGTGTGTGTGTCCCTGTGTGTGTGTGTGTGTGTCCCTGTGTGTGTGTCCCTGTGTGTGTGTGTGTCTGAATGTGTGTCCCTGTGTGTGTGTGTGTGTGTGTGTCTGTATGTGTGTCCCTGTGTGTGTGTGTCTGTCCCTGTGTGTGTGTGTCTGTCCCTGTGGGTGTGTGTGTCCCTGTGTGTGTGTCTGTCCCTGTGTGTGTGTCTGTCCCTGTGTGTGTGTCTCTCACAGCGATGACGTTGACGAAGTCGTTCTCTCCCAGTGTGTCCAGTATGGTGTTGATGGTGTGTTTGGCGATGGTCATCTTCAGCCCCTTCATGCTGCCGCTGATGTCCACCATGATGATGATGTCTTTGGGAGACGTGGCTGCCTGGATGTACCTGAACGCAGCACGGCAACATTCATCAATATTACACGTTTTACTAAACTATTATCTCTATTTTAATCACTTTCTTCCGATGGAATTCCAAAATTGTGTACATATATTCAATTATCTAATAAGCAGAGAGACAATTAAAGACGTTTTAAATGTGCATGACTTTCATTAAAAAAAATGTAATTCACAAAGCTCGCAGCAGCTTGTTTCCCGGCTCAGCTGCATTAATGCGGCGTGACGAGGCGTTCGAGGACATATGCAGCTCTCTGGTATTATTTAGAAAAAGCATGAGCGGTCACATATGATGCCATGTGGGCCATGTGGGACCCTGCTGAGGAGCAGCTCATCGTCTTTCCCAGAGGATCAAAACACCGGCTCACAGCCAGCAGAACGCCTGAGACGCCTCCATCGCGTTCATGTTTGTTCTTATACGGTAAACAGACACTTTACAGCACCGTGTGTCAGCATGAAACGTTCTGCTGCCTCAATATTGAGAAGGTCTGGAGCAGGCGGCAACCTCCGGTTCTGAAGAGTGAAGCCAAAGCTTCATGTGTTAAAGCTGCATTCTCTCTAGTGTCCACCAGGGGGCGACTCCTCTGGTTGTATAGAAGTCTATGAGAAAATGACTACTTCTCTCTTGATTTATTACCTCAGTAAACATTCATAACAGTCCTCACAGGACTAACAGGACTAACAGTCCTCACAGGACTAACAGGACTCACAGGACTAACAGGACTAACAGTCCTCACAGGACTCACAGGACTCACAGGACTCACAGGACTAACAGTCCTCACAGGACTCACAGTCCTCACAGGACTAACAGGACTCACAGGACTAACAGGACTCACAGGACTAACAGGACTCACAGGCCTAACAGGACTAACAGGACCAACAGTCCTCACAGGACTAACAGGACTAACAGTCCTCAGAGGACTAACAGGACGAACAGTCCTCACAAGGACTAACAGGACGAACAGTCCTCAGAGGACTAACAGGACTAACAGTCCTCACAAGACTAACAGGACTAACAGGACTAACAGGACTAACAGTCCTCACAGGACTAACAGTCCTCGCAGGACTAACAGTCCTCACAGGACTAACAGGACTAACAGTCCTCACAGGACTAACAGTCCTCGCAGGACTAACAGGACTAACAGTCCTCACAGGACTAACAGTCCTCACAAGACTAACAGGACTAACAGTCCTCAGAGGACTAACAGGACGAACAGTCCTCACAGGACTAACAGGACGAACAGTCCTCAGAGGACTAACAGGACTAACAGTCCTCACAAGACTAACAGGACTAACAGGACTAACAGGACTAACAGTCCTCACAGGACTAACAGTCCTCGCAGGACTAACAGTCCTCACAGGACTAACAGGACTAACAGTCCTCACAGGACTAACAGTCCTCGCAGGACTAACAGTCCTCACAGGACTAACAGGACTAACAGTCCTCACAGGACTAACAGTCCTCACAAGACTAACAGGACTCACAGGCCTAACAGGACTAACAGTCCTCACAGGACTAACAGGACTAACAGTCCTCAGAGGACTAACAGGACTAACAGTCCTCACAGGACTAACAGGACTAACAGTCCTCAGAGGACTAACAGGACTAACAGTCCTCACAAGACTAACAGGACTCACAGGACTAACAGGACTAACAGGACTAACAGTCCTCACAGGACTAACAGTCCTCACAGGACTAACAGGACTAACAGGACTAACAGTCCTCACAAGACTAACAGGACTAACAGGACTAACAGGACTAACAGTCCTCACAGGACTAACAGGACTAACAGTCCTCACAGGACTAACAGTCCTCACAGGACTAACAGTCCTCACAGGACTAACAGTCCTCACAAGACTAACAGTCCTCACAGGACTAACAGGACTAACAGTCCTCACAGGACTAACAGGAATAACAGTCCTCACAAGACTAACAGGACTAATAGTCCTCACAAGACTAACAGGACTAACAGGACTAACAGGACTCAGAGGACGAACAGGACTAACAGTCCTCACAAGACTAACAGGACTAACAGGACTCACAGGACTAACAGTCCTCACAGGACTAACATGACTAATAGGACTAACAGGACTAACAGTCCTCACAAGACTAACAGTCCTCACAAGACTAACAGGACTAACAGTACCAATAAATGAAGACATGTCGATTCTTTTCTTAATTAATTGTCTTTTTTTCTCACAATATAATCAAAAAGAACCGACAAGAGTATTGATAAGAGTACTAGGACTATTAGTGTCTGTTTTAAGATGCTACTTTGAAGAAGCAGAGAATGTCAAACTCTGTGTTTAAAGAAGAACAAACGTTATATTCCAGTAAAATGTAAAACCTTCATCATCTCGCTGCCTCCAGCTACTTTGTTTCTGGACTTTATGTTCCTGTTTCCAGGCTGCTGGCAAGTTCACACCTTTAATAACGGACTAAACTTAGCATCCCATCTGTCTCCGTGTTCACAGAGAAGTAGTGAATATATTTCAAAGAAACAAAGAGAGTTCAATGTGTTCCTTCAACAAAACCATGTCTGAGCTGAACATCTTCACCAGCTTCATTTAAATCAGCGGTTGTTTAAATAATGAAAGTTTCCTTCAGAGACAAAGTTACATTCAAGTCAAGTTTGATCTTTATGTTTATCTGTTGGTCCAACTACAACAAAGTCTGCAGTCACGCTAGCAGCTCTGTGAGGCTGCACACTGGACATTTAATATCTGTAAATCTATCAAATCATTATTGTTATCGATCTCAAATATCCAACAGCATTGTTGCATATTTTTCTCATATTGTGTAGCTTTACTGAAGGCTAACATTGGATGCTAATATGCTCACAATGCTTACATGCAGATGATTAGCAGGTATATATTGTCAACCATGTTCAGAATGCGTGTTAGCATGCTAACATTAGCTCGTTAGCAGCAGTTAGAAGCTGTTGAACTCACCAGTTTCTGTTCCTGCAGTCAAAAGCTGCCACACCATTTGAGTCTGGAGTCCATTTAATACCTGAGAGACACAGAGTCAGTACATTGATGTATATTATACATCTATTTATCTAGTACTGATGCTATTAATACCTACAGTTTACCTGGAGACACACAGAGATGCAACATCTACCAAACAGAAACTTTCAACAAATATTAATGAGAAATAAACTGTCAGGTTTGATTTTGTTTGCTCGTGATCATAACAAATTAAATCACATCTTAATTATCTTGTAATCATTTATAATCATGAACTCGTTTTCAGGTGACGAGGAAACATGAGCAGGTTGACGGAAATACATAAATACTTCTCCAGCCTTTCATAGATATATATATATAAAATTACACCATTTATCACAGCCACAACATGTGAAAACAGGCATTCTCTTTCTGACAGTCCTTGAAAAAACAAGTCATTCAATTTCAATTGGACATTTACCACCAAAACTCCAGCTCTGTTGGAGATAAAGATGAAACTGAAGCTGAGACTAAAGCTGAGACTAAAACTCAGACAGAAGCTCAAACAGAAGCTGAAACTGAAACACAGACTAAAGCTCAAGCTGGAGCTCAGACTAAAGCTCAGACTGAATGTTAGACTAAAGTTTAGACTAAAGCTCAGACTAAAGCTCAGACTGAATGTTAGACTAAAGTTCAGACTAAAGCTCAGACTAAAGTTCAGACTAAAGCTCAAGATGGAGCTCAGACTAAAGTTCAGACTAAAGCTCAGACTGAATGTTAGACTAAAGTTCAGACTAAAGCTCAGACTAAAGTTCAGACTAAAGCTCAAGCTGGAGCTCAGACTAAAGCTCAGACTAAAGTTCAGACTAAAGCTCAGACTAAAGCTCAGACTGAATGTTCGACTAAAGTTCAGACTAAAGCTCAGACTAAAGTTCAGACTAAAGCTCAAGCTGGAGCTCAGACTAAAGCTCAGACTAAAGTTCAGACTAAAGCTCAAGCTGGAGCTCAGACTAAAGCGCAGACTAAAGCTCAGACTAAAGTTCAGACTAAAGCTCAGACTAAAGCTCAGACTAAAGCTCAGACTAAAGCTCAGACTGAATGTTAGACTAAAGTTCAGACTAAAGCTCAGACTGAATGTTAGACTAAAGCTCAGACTAAAGTTCAGACTAAAGCTCAAGCTGGAGCTCAGACTAAAGCTCAGACTAAAGTTCAGACTAAAGCTCAAGCTGGAGCGCAGACTAAAGCTCAGACTAAAGTTCAGACTAAAGCTCAGACTAAAGCTCAGACTAAAGCTCAGACTAAAGCTCAGACTGAATGTTAGACTAAAGTTCAGACTGAATGTTAGACTAAAGTTCAGACTAAAGCTCAAGCTGGAGCTCAGACTAAAGCTCAGACTGAATGGTAAACTAAAGTTCAGACTAAAGCTCAGACTAAAGCTCAGACTGAATGTTAGACTAAAGTTCAGACTAAAGCTCAAGCTGGAGCTCAGACTAAAGCTCAGACTAAAGCTCAGACTAAAGTTCAGACTAAAGCTCAGACTAAAGCTCAGACTAAAGCTCAAGCTGGAGCTCAGACTAAAGCTCAGACTAAAGCTCAGACTAAAGTTCAGACTAAAGTTCACACTAAAGCTCAGACTAAAGCTCAGACTAACCGGGGTAAATCCTGAAGAAGCCCGTGGAGCTGCCGAAGAACTGCCAGGTGAGCGTCGGATCCTTCTGGAAGTTGCCGATGAAGATGTCGTTTAACGCCTCAGAGTTGTAGATGGCGTTGAGGATGTTGGGGTCTGCACACAGAGGACGGTCGTTAGAAGCTCAGCCTCACAGGAGCAGTTTTAGACAGACGTAAAGGACGACCTCTGACCTTTGTTGTAGACGTTGGTGGGGATCTGGATGTCGCTGAGCAGCGTGTTCACCCGCAGGTTGTTGAAGTGTTCGTCCTCCTCCAGAGGGAAGTCTCCGCCCAGCTCCACGCTGTTCCCGTCCTCGTCCACCGTGTTGATCAGCATGGAGTTGTAGTAATCGAACTGATGGGAGACAGGAAGAAGAATCCTTTCAGAATAAGATGCAGCGGAGGTCACGTCTATTCTCTACTGAGCAGCGTTGCCATAAAACACCTTCAAAAATCTGAAGACTTTGACACAAGGTGTCTCTCTATAATACAATATATATACAATATATATATATATATATATATATATAATATAGCAGTTGAGAAGTCTTTACCGACATGTGCTTCAGTATATTTGCATATTTAATGATGTTTATATGTCTTGTGTGTAGCTTCTCTGCTGCAGCGTTAACCCAGTTTCCTCACAGGATCAGGGGACTTTGATCTAATCTCAGGTGAAGCTTTAAAGCTTAGACCGGCTGTTGAGCTGCAAACTGTTAGCATGCTAGTGTTAGCGCTTAGGCCAGTTAAAGGGTTGGTGGATTATCTGAGTTTGGCTTGGTTTCAGATCTCTGCAGGTTTGAGTGTGTGAGTAAAAGAAATAAAAGAAAGGAACGGCTGGTTGGTTGTGAAGAGAAACCGACCTGCATCGAAGCGTTGTAGCCGTGGTACAGATCGGCGTCCTCTGCCGACTCCGCCAACCTCTGAGACAAGAAACAGAAAAAGAATTTAAATGAAGTAATGTCTAATTCATCATCATCATCATCATCATCATCATCACAGGCTACATAAGACCCTTGTGTTTTTGTGTTGCATCATTAACTGGGACAAGAAGTCAGTCCCAGTCGTCTTAAAGGGCCACTACGCTGATGATGTCATAGTGAGGTCACCGGGGTTATCTCACATTGGATTAGGAGATTTTTTTAAAGTTAATAATAAATACAAAATGATTTACAAAATTGAGAGAAATGGGAGTTTGAAAGGACTGAGCACAAAAGGGGCTGAGAACACACTGGCGATTTGCATTCTGGGAAATGTAGGAATCCTCTTCGTTCTCACCTTCACCGACTTCATCTTGCTTCCCAACATCCGCTCGATTTCATCCGAGTAATCCTTCACCAGGTCGTTTCCGTTCAGCTCCACGATCTTAATGATGGACTCCACGTCCTTCAGTTTCTGAGACACACACAGACAAACACATTTCAACAAGTGTAATGCTATTATTGAGTGCTCACATAAGTACTCGTACTTGTATTGTTGTGGAAAGAGAAGTGGTATTAGTGCATCCTGATTGGAGAAGTTCTGTTGAAGTGATGCTTAGATTGAACAGT
>JAFEUB010001000.1:232500-252500 GCA_024529925.1 Ophthalmolycus amberensis | reverse complement strand
ATACTGTACTACAGCTCAGAGGTACATAGTGTACTCTATACTGTACTACAGCTCAGAGGTACATATTGTACTTTATACTGTACTACACCTCAGAGGTACAGTGTACTCTATACTGTACTACAGCTCAGAGGTACATAGTGTACTTTATACTGTACTACATCTCAGAGGTACATATTGTACTTTATACTGTACTACACCTCAGAGGTACATAGTGTACTTTATACTGTACTACATCTCAGAGGTACATAGTGTACTCTATACTGTACTACACCTCAGAGGTACATAGTGTACTCTATACTGTACTACATCTCAGAGGTACATAGTGTACTCTATACTGTACTACATCTCAGAGGTACATATTGTACTTTATACTGTACTACACCTCAGAGGTACATAGTGTACTCTATACTGTACTACAGCTCAGAGGTACATAGTGTACTCTATACTGTACTACATCTCAGAGGTACATAGTGTACTTTATACTGTACTACACCTCAGAGGTACATAGTGTACTCTATACTGTACTACATCTCAGAGGTACATAGTGTACTTTATACTACTACATCTCAGAGGTACATATTGTACTTTATACTGTACTACATCTCAGAGGTACATAGTGTACTTTATACTGTACTACAGCTCAGAGGTACATAGTGTACTTTATACTGTACTACATCTCAGAGGTACATAGTGTACTCTATACTGTACTACAGCTCAGAGGTACATAGTGTACTCTATACTGTACTACATCTCAGAGGTACATAGTGTACTTTATACTGTACTACAGCTCAGAGGTACATAGTGTACTCTATACTGTACTACATCTCAGAGGTACATAGTGTACTCTATACTGTACTACATCTCAGAGATAATATGTCGTTAACAGACCAGACTAATCTTCAAATGAGTTGTTTCAGTTTGGTCTTTGTGCCCAAAACATTCTGCTAATGACTTGTTTTCATCTGAACGGATCTTTGGCAATTAAAAAAACAATTCAAAGTTATATTAAATATTCAATATAGCATCTGTTGTCAGCCCTCAACATTTCTGATAATAAGTAAATAGATCTGTCAACTTTGTCATCACATCACAAACTTCATAATAACTTATTTTTTCGAGATCCAAAGATATCAAATATGCTATAAAATGATACACAAACATCTGGAATATCTCAAACTGATACAAACTGCTAAATATAATCGTCGTTCAACCTTAAAAACCTGTTTGAATCCGTTTATACCAGTGAGACTACTTGTGATCGTTACTCTCACTCAGCAGATGGACCATAAAAAGGGGGCTGAGATCCAGTAGAAGACTTGGAAGATACTTACGTCTCCGGGGGGATCTTCATCTGAGCCTGAGCTGTAGTCCACAAGCAGACAAATCCCAGAATCCTCAGGAGCTTCCCGACTCTCGGCGTGCTGCCCTCCATCATGCTTCCAACTCTGAGGTATCGGAGGAGTTTCACTAAACGTGGATCGGCTCGGAGAGGTTCAGGAGGACCATGAAGAGTTTGTAGGAAACGGCTTCCTCATGTTGGCTAAAGGGAGTAGAGGAAGAAGAAGAAGGTGGTGGTGGTCTCGGTGGTGGTCTTTGGAACCTGAACCCGTCCTGCTGCCGGCATCTTCTCGCCACTTCCTGGTTTGTTTGATTTTAGCGTCTCATCCTCTTGAAAGAAAACTTCCAGAAGATATTTTGAAATGCTTTTAAAGTCGTCCAGGAGCAGAGAGGTTTAAAATCCAGCTCTTGGTGCATCAAGATCTCCGTCTCAGAGAGGTTCCCTCTGCTCCAGGTTCTTCACGGTCCTCACGAGACCAGAACCAGCGAGCGGGTTCATTTCTCTGCACCTCGCAGATATTTAGGAACACGTAAAGCCGGCAGCAGAGTTTACAGCCTCCACTGTCACCCAATTTGCAATGTAATCCACTTGGATTAAAAACTCCTCTTCTCCATGGAGAGAGAGAGAGAGAGAGAGAGAGAGAGAGAGAGAGAGAGACACAGAGAGAGAGAGTGACAGACAGAGAGAGAGAGAGAGACAGACACAGAGAGAGAGAGTGACAGACAGAGAGAGAGAGAGAGAGACAGAGAGAGAGAGAGAGAGGAGGGATTGGAGCAGAGGATTGGACGAGGGCTCGGTTTTATCTAAGAGGATTAGAGCGATTTCTGGAGACAGGCTCTCCTCTGACCAATGAGAGGAGAGAAACCATGAGGTTCAGTTTGGCTGGAGAGAGAGAGAGAGAGACAGCGAGAGAGACAGACAGACAGAGAGAGAGAGAGAGACAGAGACACACCGACAGAGACAGAGACAGAGAGAGACCAGACACCTGACATGGTAAAACACACACACACTCACAGGTTTCAGTGTCCAGTCTTTAATCTGATTAATAGGTAACGAGAGACAAAGCTGTCGGACAATTAGAGCTCACCTGTCATCTCCTCCTCCTCTTCCTCCTCAATCATCATCGTGACGTTCTGAAGCCTCAAGTTCGTCATTTTGGCCGTCACCATCTTTTTTATTTGCAACCAGTGAACAGGAAGTGACCATATTTGGACTGAGGAAGTGACGTAGAGACGGCGTATACGTCTCTGGTAGAGACCTGTCAATCACTGTGTAGCCCCGCCCTAAAGCATCCCCTGCTTTATGGTCTGTGTGACTCTAAATGGACCATAATGTACTAAATGAACATCATGCTGTATTGAAGAAGACTTGAAACTAGAGATTGAGACCATAAACTCATGTTTACAATGTTTACTGAGGTAATAAATCAAGAGAGAAGTAGAGTCATTTTCTCATAGACTTCTATACAACCAGAGGAGTCGCCCCCTGGTGGACACTAGAGAGAATGCAGCTTTAACATGTGAAGCTTTGGTCTTCTCTCATCATGAGCCTCAGACTGAGAGGCGCCATGAAGTGAAACCAGTCGAGTGACTTTTCTTGTAAAAAAATATCACGTTTGATTTTCCTCACATTGATTCTGTGTGAAATACTTCAGACGTCCTGAATGAGTTTTGACCTTCTTGTTCACAGAGAATCGGACATTTATTCGTTATTATTGATCGGTCACCAGAGTAACCAGAGTGATCGATCAGAGAAGATCTGACGCTTCACTGACAAACTAAACCCGATCGATCAATTCTGTCTCTTTAACAATCCTCTAACTGAAGAGTGACAGAAATAATTACGATTATTAAATTATCACAACATTTAAAAACCCTCTGAAGCCCTAAACACGCTGGCAGGTTTAGTAAATGCATGTTTTCTTTTAATTTATCACCAATATTACAATATTCATCGCAGCCAGAAGCTGTAAAAACAGACATTACTGACAGATTGTCATCTTTCCGCCGGTCCTTGAACACATCATGTGTGACGAACCCGTCTGTCAGGACAAAGCGACAGAATCAAAGCTTAAAATGTTGATATTTAGTCATAAGCATTTTGCTCTACATGTTCTCATTATAACTGTCTCCTCTAATAAAGCGTTCACTTTAACCAGATTGTGTAAAAACATTCAATTGTGAGCTCCTCATGAAACTATGAAGTCATGATTGATTCATCTGAGACCAACAGTCATGTGACAACAAGGAGGAGACACTTTGACTGAATTGTGAAAACGTTATATTTTTTTAATTCAACTTGTTTTCTTATTGTTATGATTTATGGCATTATAACTGTACTGTATTGCAGAATGCACATGTTTGACTTCTCTCTGCTTCTAGCTTCTTGTTGTGTTTCATAGAGGAGCAGAGGTTTGTATTACAGGTGACCTCAGGTTTCTGCCTCCAGGTGTAGAAACACAGTGAAGCACTGAGGCAGCAGCTCCCTCTAGTGGTCAGAGACACAGTGAAGCACTGAGGCAGCAGCTCCCTCTAGTGGTCAGAAACACAGTGACGCACTGAGGCAGCAGCTCCCTCTAGTGGTCAGAAACACAGTGAAGCACTGAGGCAGCAGCTCCCTCTAGTGGTCAGAGACACAGTGACGCACTGAGGCAGCAGCTCCCTCTAGTGGTCAGAGACACAGTGAAGCACTGAGGCAGCAGCTCCCTCTAGTGGTCAGAAACACAGTGAAGCACTGAGGCAGCAGCTCCCTCTAGTGGTCAGAAACACAGTGAAGCACTGAGGCAGCAGCTCCCTCTAGTGGTCAGAGACACAATGACGCACTGAGGCAGCAGCTCCCTCTAGTGGTCAGAGACACAGTGACGCACTGAGGCAGCAGCTCCCTCTAGTGGTCAGAGACACAGTGACGCACTGAGGCAGCAGCTCCCTCTAGTGGTCAGAAACACAGTGAAGCACTGAGGCAGCAGCTCCCTCTAGTGGTCAGAAACACAGTGAAGCACTGAGGCAGCAGCTCCCTCTAGTGGTCAGAGACACAGTGACGCACTGAGGCAGCAGCTCCCTCTAGTGGTCAGAAACACAGTGAAGCACTGAGGCAGCAGCTCCCTCTAGTGGTCAGAGACACAGTGACGCACTGAGGCAGCAGCTCCCTCTAGTGGTCAGAGACACAGTGACGCACTGAGGCAGCAGCTCCCTCTAGTGGTCAGAGACACAGTATAGCACTGAGGCAGCAGCTCCCTCTAGTGGTCAGAGACACAGTGAAGCACTGAGGCAGCAGCTCCCTCTAGTGGTCAGAGACACAGTGAAGCACTGAGGCAGCAGCTCCCTCTAGTGGTCAGAAACACAGTGAAGCACTGAGGCAGCAGCTCCCTCTAGTGGTCAGAGACACAGTGAAGCACTGAGGCAGCAGCTCCCTCTAGTGGTCAGAAACACAGTGAAGCACTGAGGCAGCAGCTCCCTCTAGTGGTCAGAGACACAGTGACGCACTGAGGCAGCAGCTCCCTCTAGTGGTCAGAGACACAGTGACGCACTGAGGCAGCAGCTCCCTCTAGTGGTCAGAGACACAGTGACGCACTGAGGCAGCAGCTCCCTCTAGTGGTCAGAGACACAGTGACGCACTGAGGCAGCAGCTCCCTCTAGTGGTCAGAAACACAGTGAAGCACTGAGGCAGCAGCTCCCTCTAGTGGTCAGAGACACAGTGACGCACTGAGGCAGCAGCTCCCTCTAGTGGTCAGAGACACAGTGAAGCACTGAGGCAGCAGCTCCCTCTAGTGGTCAGAGACACAGTGAAGCACTGAGGCAGCAGCTCCCTCTAGTGGTCAGAGACACAGTGACGCACTGAGGCAGCAGCTCCCTCTAGTGGTCAGAAACACAGTGACGCACTGAGGCAGCAGCTCCCTCTAGTGGTCAGAAACACAGTGAAGCACTGAGGCAGCAGCTCCCTCTAGTGGTCAGAAACACAGTGAAGCACTGAGGCAGCAGCTCCCTCTAGTGGTCAGAGACACAGTGAAGCACTGAGGCAGCAGCTCCCTCTAGTGGTCAGAGACACAGTGAAGCACTGAGGCAGCAGCTCCCTCTAGTGGTCAGAGACACAGTGACGCACTGAGGCAGCAGCTCCCTCTAGTGGTCAGAGACACAGTGACGCACTGAGGCAGCAGCTCCCTCTAGTGGTCAGAGAGCTCACACACAACTATCATCAACCGACTCATTCACAGACGCTCTCTGCTGCAAAGTCTAAAACTCTCAATATAGAAATCAAATAATCATAAAAGGCAGAAAGTTAAGACTATAATGAATCCAGTACATCGTGTCAGAAGTAAAAATACTCTAATAAAAGTCCTGCATTAAAGATTTGATTTACTAAATATTAAAGTTAAAGTACTTTATATAGTATCGTACTGTATATAATGATCCTCTTCAGACTATTATAATATAGATTAAATCACATTATTTGAGTTATTACTTCTTAAGCACTAACACACATATACGTATGTGCAGTATATACAAATATACACTGACAAATACCAGATCTCACATCAGATCTTTACTTTAATTCCCGATAATGATGAAAAAAATCATAATGCTATTATTCAAATGAATCTTCATTTTCGTGTGTTTTGTCTCTTTTTTTGGTAATTGAATTACACTAAAAATCCAAGTACAGAGAGCGAGTCTAACTAGAGCTGTTCATATTAAATGATTAAAGTGTTTATTTATTGACACGTGTGTATTAATAACATGTACATTTTTGTATTTTTGAATATAATGGTTATCGTCAATACCTTTATATCACAACACCTCTAGAGTATGAACATTAAGCTCAATATTAAGCTTGAATAAAAAAAAGAACATTTCATAAGTGACAAATCCTTCATAACAACATGAATGATCATAAATCAATATGTGGAAACATCTGATTCCCATGAACTATTAATCTGTCAGGAACATGGTGAGTGTAGGCAACTAGCACTAGAATATATATATACACACACACATATATGGGGAACACATGTTTAATGTGAATATTTGCATTCAACAGAAGTCATGAAAGAAATGAAAGTGCGGTGAAGTGAAGGTTCAGGTTTTAAGACACAAAAGTTCATCGTTTTTATGATCCTGGTTATAAACTCAGAACATAAATATAAGTTATAAACAACTTCTCAGAACTCTCTGTGTGTGTGTGTGTGTGTGTGTGTGTGTGTGTGTGTGTGTGTATGTGTTGTACGGTGCTGATGAGGCGGATTCCAGGTCTTTGAGGTGTCATGGAGGATCTGGTAACAGTGTGGTCTCAGTGTCAGAGCTGAGAGTAAATCACATGGTTAAGAGTGCTTCAGTGACCCGCCCCCCCCCCCCCCCCCCCCACACACACACACACACACACAAAGTAAGTGAAAAATGTTTTTCTACAGAGGAAATACTATGTTTTTGTGTTTACATTTTCACATAATGACTCACTGTATGTCCAGACTGATGATAGTTAAACGCAAGCTAGCTAGCTAGCTAGCTTGTCCGTCTGCAGAGCTTGTTAGTAGCTCATAGTCTCCGGGGCTCCAACCTAAACGCTGGAATCTGGAATTATCCAGCGAAATAAGAAGCTATTAGCTTTGATGCTAACGTTAAACTGGTTACAGACAGAAAGCCACCAGTGAGTCATCTCCTCATCTCGCCTGTACTTTAGCTTTCCGTATTAGCAACATTTGCTCTCCATCTCTGAAACGCTTTGCCGATATTGTAGCTCGCTAGAGCCTAAAAATCACATTTCATCATCTCACATGTATGTGTCACAACTTTAACCACGACTCTGAGATGATTCCTGTTTGCCAAATAAATTCAACGTCATCAGCAGCAGAATCCATCTCGATTCAAAACGAGCTGCAGCGAGTCCCTGATCACAGCTCAGAAACACTTCTGCACATGCTCAGTGCAGCCACGCCACTGTGACACCCAGCGTGGTACGCTGGTCATCAGGGGGGGTGGGGGGGGGGGGGTCAGAGGTCAGATGGTTACATCACCTCCATCCCGCAAACACAACTCTCACTTTCAGGAAACACCGACCGAGCAGCCAATCAGAGAACACGTGTCATCTGCACAGACGTTGCGGAACTAGTGGTATGAAGAAGGTTTTATAACTTCATTATCACGTTGACAGAAGATAGATGACAGGCGATGTGGCCCCCCCCCTGATGCAAGTCGTCAAAATAAATTTTCATAATTAATTAATCTTTAAAGTCATTTTTCAAGCAAAAACATTGACTTGTTCCAGCTCCTCAAATATGAATATATTTTAGTCCACAATGTTTATTGATCTGAAACCAACGGCTGCAAAACATAAATACATAAAGGAGGGAGATGATGACGGTTTTTAATAACTTCTCTACTTTAACGTCAGTGTTTTTCTTCTTCTCTGCTGTTTATGTTCGTGTGTTTTGAACGGTGGTTTCTCTCGACACAGCAAACAGCTGCCGAGCCATCAAGGTCCAGTCCATCATCCTCAGCTTCATGTTAACACACCGCCACTGCTGTGTGTGTCTGCGAGTGTGTGTGTGCGTGCATGTGTGTGTGTGTGTGTGTGTGCGAGTGTGTGTGTGCGTGCATGTGTGTGTGTGTGTGTGTGTGCGTGTGTGTGCGTGTGTGTGCGTGTGTGTGTGTAGATGGAGGGTCGTTAACCCTCTGATATGGAGGGCTTAGATGAACAATGGTCGTATTGAGGAGGACGTTTCCCCGCGTGGCCTGCCGTGGATGGAGGGTTATGGAGGGGTCTGTGTGTGTGTGTGTGTGTGAGATGGGTGCTGGTTTTGGGGGTGGGGGTGGGGGGGGGGCCCTGATCCCTGCAGCTGTCGCCTGGCACGCTCCGGCCTCGGGGAGGACCGACAGCTCACGTCACCGCCGAGTGTCCTGCTGCAGCCGCCGGCGGGTTGAGATGGAACGTGTCACAGTTGTGAGCGTGGAGCGTTTAATGCCGCTCGCGCCGAAGAACCAGCAGCTGTCAATCTCACTCGCAAAGTGGGCGACACATAAGCCCCTCCCACCTCCGAGATGGACGCTCATCAAGAGACTTGCATCTTACCCACAATGCTTTGTGATCCCCTCTCATTGTATCTGTATGACAGCACACAAGACATAAAGAACATGGTGACTGGCTCCTCCAGCTCATTCGCTGATCCCTCCACGTATTACATCACCGCCGTCCGGATCGCGTTGCTCAAAAGTCGGAATATTCACGGCGACATCTGTTCAATTAACAATCCGAGGCCTGATCGATGTGTGCCAAACCGCGAGAGCAGAGGCGGCGGCTCCTCCTCCTCCTCCTCCTCCTGGCTTCTTGTTCTCTGTTCCTCGGCTCACAGTTGGTTTATTATTTATCTGCCGCCGTCGAGCCAATAGTTGCTGCTCGGCCTCCGTGACGCCACCTGTCACGTCACGTCACTTCACTGTTGGACTGTTGGTTCCTTGACGGTGTGACGGTTCCTCAGGTTGAACTGGACAACGTCAAACATTCCTACTGGACCGTGGCCACGGAGACCCGTTCTGGCCTTTGTTTAGGAGGAGACAACGAGTAAAGAGTAGACGACACAACCCGACACAACATTTGAGATGCAGCTCAACAGAGTGAGTCACGTTAAAACGAGAGTTGTGAGAGGATGGGGGGGCCCCAGAAATAAGACAAGACGAGACAAGCCGCCATAGCATCGATGAAGAGGAGAAGATCTGACCCTTTGGCTGATTGTCACTTCTTCTGTTTGATGAACCAGAACCGGATCTTTTCATCGCCGGTTTCCTGAACTTAACCAGAAGATAAAAACTTCTCGTACGAGTCTCTTTGGACGTCCTGACCGAAGAGGAAAAGGTCACTCCGGCTCTGGCGACCCGATGAGTTTTGACCTCCCTAACAGCAGCAGTTGTCCGTCTGTTAAAACCTGAAACATCAGCACAGAGACGTGTCCTGATCCTCATCCCACCTCTTGGTCTCGGTGTCTTCGGAGGCCGTGAAGCTTCCTCCCCGTGTGGTCACTCGTAAACTCATCCTCGTGTCGGCCACTCGCCCAGCGCGTTAAAGAACATCTCGTTAAAGAATAAAAGGCCGTTAGCTTTGGGACGGCGTGGCGCTCGGAGAAAACAACACGTCTCAAACACAAACAGATGGTTTCCACTTGTGGGGCGAGTCCTCGATAATCAGCAGGAAAACAAAGATCTTTTCACAGCTGACGAGGTTTCATTGGCCCGTTAAAGGAGCCAGAGCGTGTTGCGTTCAGTCGGGACACAGAACGTCTGTGCATCCTCACTGAAGGAGTCTTCTTCTGTGGTGGTTTCCTTTTTAATGGAAACCAAACGCGTGTGGAGGATTAAGAGGACGAAGGGGAGACCAGATCACTCCACGTGTGTGTGTGTGTGTCAACCGACACATGAATAAAGTTGTGAGTCTTTGAACCATAAAGAGGCTGAAGTGTGTTGACCACATGTCGTCGTCCTCCTCAGGTCCCTGCAGACTGAATCAGAGGGTCAGTTCACTCACGGAGGCGATGACTCGGGTTCACTGTTAATGCTTCTTGTGTTTGTCACGTTTTGAATGTTTGAACCGGACACTGAATGGTTCAGCTGTGAGACATCATGAAGAGGTCATGTGATCGACCCTAACCCTGACCCCACACACAGGAAACAAAGATGATCAGGAGGAGTGGGAGGCGGCTTCTGAATACTTGTGTCAATCTGATGTTTTAATAAATGAGCAAAGAAAGTCTATAGTAAACTATTCTGCTGTGATTTAACTGCAATAAACGGATAGGAAGTGACGCTGAAATAACTACATAATAAAGTCTGAATTCATCTTTTGTTAGTTCTCTCCTGAAGACGACAAGTAAACATCTTTCTGAATGGAGTTCGGATCTATCGGCGCTAAGCTAAGCTAACATTGTAGCAGCTCCATCAACACTCAACACTTCGTCATCGAGGCGTAAATACGTGAGTAGCTTTACTGTTCGTACCGTTCGTCTATAGTTTACATATCTATAGATAGTTCGTCCGGTCTCTACTGATACGAGGTATCGTACCACGTCAGTGACGACAGGAGGAGAATCTCAACGCTGATGCTCAAGTTTTGTGTATTTGCGTTCTTTGCGTTGCGTCATTCGCCTCTTCGCTCCGCCCGGCGTGATCTCGCTTCCATTTGCATCTTTGCATCGACTCTGTCTGCGACCTCGACTCAGGAGGTTAGGGCAGCACAAGGATTCCCCTCATTATTAACGGGACGAACAAACTGAACCATATCTGCTGACTGTACTATTATTTTAAAGTAGAGTTGGTCCATTTCAGGGTTTGCCGGGTCGAGTCCGGTCTTAAAGCGGTTTGATTAAAACCTTGTCAATTATAAAACGTTCTGACAAATGAAAGAAAGCAACCTGTCCCCACGGCCTCACATCCAGGTGGAGGTGATCTTCACTGTATCGAGCTGAACAGAGATGACAACAAGACATTCGTGACCCCCCCCCCCCCCTCCAGAGGCAGAATAAACGACCACATCGAGCTCTTTCTTCAAACTGTCACTCGAAAGGATTCCGACGCTCAGACTCAAGCGAATCCTGAGCTCAGAGACTTCAAAGTGCTCATCGTGACGTTAAACGCTGAATCACTGAAACCTCTCCGTACAGATGTGTGACATCGTGTGATTTGTCACATTAATCCGACACAGGAAGTGATGTCACTGCAGCAGCACGATGAAGCTGAAGAAGAACTGATGAAGGGAATACAAATGCATCTGAATGTGGAGTCGTGTTGCTGCCTCTTTGGGGGGGGGGGGTCACAGTTAAAAATATTATTGATGCCATTGCACCCACAAAAGTGAAGGTTGTCTCGGGTAAGCAAAGATCTCCTTGGAGAAATGCTACGCTGGTCAAAATAGAGAAACGAGAGTGTCGGAAAGCTGAGCGCAGGTGGCGAAAAACTAATCTCCAGGTTCACTGTGACATCTATAAAGAGAGACTTCGCAATTATAATTTGGAACTTAGAAATGCAAGGCAGTCATTCTTCTCTGACATCATAACCAAAAACAAGAACAATACACGCGCCTTATTTGCTACTGTCGACAGGCTAACAAACCCTCCAGTGTCGGTAGCTGCTGAACTCCAATCCACCTGGGCAAGCAATCAATTTGCCTCCTTTTTTACTGACAAAATTCAGAAAATTAGACAAGCAGTCAGTGCCTCCACATCAACCACAGGATATGTGTTGTCCCGATCTCTGAATAACATCCATTCAAATATCATGACACAATTTCATTCAATCGACCGTAGAAGCCTAGAAGACATTATACAACATCTGAAGTCATCCTCCTGCTGCTTGGATATTCTACCAACACACTTTTTCAAAAATATTTCAAACTGCATGACCACTGATCTTTTACAAATTGTAAACACATCCCTTCTCTCAGGTGTCTTCCCACAAGCCCTAAAAACTGCAGTTATTAAACCACTCCTAAAGAAGGTTAGTTTAGACTCCGCAACGATGAAAAATTATCGGCCAATATCAAACCTCCCATTTTTAAGTAAAATAATTGAAAAAGCGGTTTTCCAACAGCTGACCAACTTCTTGACCGTAAATAACTGCTTTGATGTTTTCCAGTCAGGCTTTCGACAGCACCACAGCACTGAAACTGCTCTTGTTAAGGTTTTCAACGACATCCACTTAAACATAGACAATGGCAGAAGTTCAGTCTTAGTGTTACTAGATCTCAGTGCTGCATTCGACACGGTCGACCATGCCATACTCCTACAAAGACTAAAAATCTGGGTGGGACTCTCTGGCACAGCACTTAACTGGTTTGAATCCTACTTGAAGGACCGAGAATACTTTGTGTCCGTAGCTGATTACACATCAGAGCTGACTAAAATGACATGTGGTGTTCCCCAAGGTTCAATACTGGGGCCTCTTCTGTTCAACATCTACATGCTTCCACTAGCTCAGATTATGGAAAACAACAAAGTGTGTTATCATAATTATGCAGACGACACACAAATCTACATAACTATGTCACCAGGGGACTATAATCCCATACAAGGGCTGGGTAACTGCATTGAACAAATCAACAACTGGATGTGCCAGAATTTTCTTCAATTAAACAAAGATAAAACAGAAGTAATTGTTTTTGGTACCAAGGACGAACAATTGAAAATCACCGCTCAGCTTCAGTCACTGATGTTAAAACCCACAAACCAAGCCAGAAATCTAGGTGTAGTTATGGATTCAGACCTCAACCTGAACAGCCATATCAAGACAATTACAAAATCAGCCTATTATCACCTGAAGAATATATCAAGGATTAGAGGACTTATGTCTCAACAGGATTTGGAAAAACTTGTCCACGCATTTATCTTCAGCAGACTGGACTACTGTAACGGTGTGTTTACAGGTCTCTGTAAAAAGTCCGTCAGAAAGCTGCAGCTGATTCAGAACGCTGCAGCTCGAGTCCTCACTAAGACCAGGAGGGTGGATCACATCACTCCAGTTCTGAGGTCTTTGCACTGGCTTCCTGTCCAACAAAGAATTTACTTTAAAATCCTGCTGTTGGTTTACAAAGCACTGAATGGTTTTGGGCCAAAATACATCTCTGATCTGCTGCTACCTTATGAACCATCCCGACCCCTCAGGTCATCTGGGACCGGTCTACTTTCTGTTCCCAGAGTCAGAACTAAACATGGAGAAGCAGCGTTCAGTTTTTCTGCTCCACATATCTGGAACAAAGTCCCAGAAAGCTGCAGGTCTGCCGAGACCCTCAGCTCATTTAAATCAAGATTGAAGACCTTTCTGTTTGCTGCTGCCTTTAATTGAACCACATTCAATTAATATATTAATCAATTTCCTGCATTTCTGCATTTTACTACTGAATTTTATTTCTTACACTGTTTCTTTAATTGTTTTTAAATCTCCTTTTCTTTTGCCTTATGTTTTGATGCTTTTAATGGTTTTATGTGAAGTTTAATCGTTTTAAAAGGACTGCACAATATATCGCCATTTCCTCCGGGACCGAGTTCGTGCAAGGCGTACACTATAAAACGCAGATCGGCAGAGATCTTTTCCAGACGTGGTCTGTGTGCGAGTAATTGCAGAATTGCGGCAGTGTATGGTTGATTGCGTGCAGCGTAATGTCTCAGGGAGACATCGATTCAAATTTAGAAAGTGCACAATATGTCGCCATTTCCTCCGGGACCGAGTTCGTGCAAGGCGTACACTATAAAACGCAGATCGGCAGAGATCTTTTCCAGACGTGGTTTGTGTGCGAGTAATTGCAGAATTGCGGCAGTGTATGGTTGATTGCGTGCAGCGAAATGTCTCAGGGAGACATCAATTATTGTTTCAATGTATGTTTTAAATCTCCTTTACTTTTGCCTTTATGCTTTTAATGGTTTCATGTGAAGCACTTTGAATTACCTTGTTGTTGAAATGTGCTATACAAATAAACTTGCCTTGCCTTGCCTTGCCTTCTTATCTTGATGGATTTGTATGTTCTGTCAGACGTCACATCATCTCAAACCCGCTGGATCAAACATCACAATGAGCTCGATGATCCCGACCAAAAGATCAGAGCACTGACGGGTTTGTTTGATTATTCTGAGATCTTTTGATTTCATCTTGATCAAAGATATAAAACCATGTAACATGAAGTGGAGGTTGTTATGAAGTCACACAGATCAACATGAAGCGTTTAACTTCTTCTGTTTGAATGTTTCAGAGGTTCTCTGCGTCCTGATGAAGAAACACGTTCTTCTTTCTATAACTTATTCTCCCAAACGTTTACGAACTTTACACATAAAACACACACGTGTGTATTCCATGAACTCTCCACAGCTGCTGGTTTAAGTGAACCGACTGTGGTGAAGGTTCACTTTAAACACAGTAAACGGACTCAGACAGTTTGTGGAACATGAAGTCATGAAAAGTGACTTTGAATGGAAGTCAATGGGCAGAACTTCTTCTTTAGTTTGGTAAAAAGATAAAAGTTATGTTTAAAGAGTTAGAAAGACAGTTAAACGTTCAGATCCTGGTCCAGGACCTGGAGGACCTCTGACTGCACGGGGTTAACGCGTCCCAGGAGACACACACACACACACACACGCACACACACACACACACACACACACACACACACACACACACACGCACACACACACACACACACACACACACACACACACACACACACACACACACACACGCACACACACACACACACACACACACACACACACTTCAGCAGCCTAATCCCCCCAAAAAGCAGCAGCTTTACTGTAATTCACGCCGCAGCTGTCCGCTGCTGGAAGAATCGAGAAATTGTCCGGCACATGTTCAGCTGCAGGAACAAATGTCACGGAGCGCATAAAAAAACAAGATGGACTCCTGAACACACACACACACACACACACACGCACACACACACACACACACACCAGTGTTGGCATGATGTGCAATCGGAGGGGGGGGGGGGGGGGGCAGGTGGAGGCTGCCAGAGGTTTTATAGCAGTGTGTGTGTGTGTGTGTGTGTGTTGGGGTTGTTGAGGTCGTGTGGCTTGTTATCAGTTGACTGCTGTTGAAAGTACCTTCTGTCCAATCAGATCATTAGATTTGTATCTGGACCTGTATCCTGGTTTCAGAGGAGGTTTGATGTAGAATCAGTAAAGAGACCATCAGAGAGAAGATGGTCTGTTTCTATAGAGTTATTCTTGATGCTCGTCATCGGAGCCACCGGGTCGGATTCTGGTGAAACCAGATGAACTCATGCAGGTTCACCAGAACCTCCTTCAGCTCAGACTCCAGCAGAGACCGGTCCACCGTGGACAGACCCAGATCCTCCAACAGAGACCGGTCCACCGTGGACAGACCCAGATCCTCCAACAGAGACCGGTCCACCGTGGACAGACCCAGATCCTCCAGCAGAGACCGGTCCACCGTGGACAGACCCAGATCCTCCAACAGAGACCGGTCCACCGTGGACAGACCCGGATCCTCCAGCAGAGACCGGTCCACCGTGGACAGACCCAGATCCTCCAGCAGAGACCGGTCCACCGTGGACAGACCCAGATCCTCCAGCAGAGACCGGTCCACCGTGGACAGACCCGGATCCTCCAGCAGAGACCGGTCCACCGTGGACAGACCCAGATCCTCCAGCAGAGACCGGTCCACCGTGGACAGACCCAGATCCTCCAACAGAGACCGGTCCACCATGGACAGACCCAGATCCTCCAACAGAGACCGGTCCACCGTGGACAGAATCCAGATCCTCCAGCAGAGGACCGGTCCACCGTGGACAGACCCAGATCCTCCAACAGAGACCGGTCCACCGTGGACAGAATCCAGATCCTCCAGCAGAGACCGGTCCAGAGACCGTGAATATTCCAGAGTAGATGCTACTTCATGATTTATAGAAAGTCTGAATAAAAACACACATCATAACTGCAGATCAGGCACCAGAGTGACGAGACGTTCAGGTGTCTCAGCTCAGACAGGGTTCTTTAAATTTAAATTCAGACAAAACATTTCGTCCTCGTGTCTCGGACTGATAAACCCAGAGAGAGGCCTGCAGAGTGTGTGTGTGTGTGTGTCACACATTCCCAGCATGTCCTTGGTCTTACTGAGCATTAGTGGACACATTTACCAGCATGCCAGAGGACTCATGAAGCCGGCTGCAGTGCTCGGCTCCTCCTCCAGGGGGAACCACTGAGCTGCTACTGAGTCTCTGGATTCAAACCGTGAGGGTGTTAAAGTCTCAATAAAGCTTCAGATAACGTCTACAAAAGCATGTCTGAACATGTTTGTGTATTCCAGGCAAGAGGGTCTAACAAAAAGATGCATTATGGGAAATGTAGAATCCAGTGTTTGTAGAGTCTGAAAAGTCAGGATGTTTTGTTTTTGTTTTGCATTTCAAACGCCCTCTAAACCTCGTTTTATCCACATTTTAAAGATGCCAAATGTTCTGAAAACGTGACGGTACTCGTTTGTCTACGGTAGATCCCGAGGATCGGGATCAGGACTTGAGACGATCGAGAAAACTTCCTTTATAATGTTGTGAACAACAAATCTGTGCTGAAATCTGCAGGAGAGCTTGTTAGCGGTTAGCCGTTAGCAGCCGGTGGGCAGCACATTCCAGGAATCAGGGATTAATAATACATTTGTCGTATGCAAACGATAATAAAGGAGTGGATGTTGAAGTACATGAGATTTGTAGTTTTCTTTTTTACCGTGATATCGAATTGGGTATCGAGAATTGTTGAATTTCACTGGTTTTAGTCTCTGGTTTTGTGACGTCCTTCTTGTTTGTGTTCCAACGTTTCATTTATTTTGTTCACTAAACTCTTCTGCTTCTGTGTATTTGTTTTACATTTCAGTTTTTCTGAATATAAAAATACTCCAGCCCATCACAAATAAACCTTTAAGTATGTTCTCTGTTTAACAGTAAGAGTAAGAGACAAAACAAACGTTGATCCTTAAACATCAACTGGACAAACTACTGCCGGTGTGTTCGGAGGATGAACCCCGTCTGTGTATCAGCATCGTCCTACACAAACACCACCGGCGTCCTGCTGAACGAGCAGCACTCAAACGCCTCTCGGAGAGATGATTTGTGACGCTCTTGATATTTGGCTCGGACACAAACCGCTCTCTCATTTTACATTTCAGGCATTTCGCTGACACACTTCATCAGACGACTCCCCGGCAGAGAGAATCATAAAAACACATGTCGGGTTGTTCCGTTAGCGGGGGAGGATTTTATCCCGGGTTTATCTTACGTGTGATACGAGTGGATGTAATCTGACTTCATACCATCATTCTGTTTGAATAACAACACACATGGAAGGTCATTAATGACTCAATGCGGCGGACGGCTGGTACCAAGAATCACTTGTCAAATATTACAAACTGTCGTATCTAGAGCTTTGCTAAGTTATACTTTGTGCAAAATGCTGCAAATTTCATACTAGAAATATTCTTAAATTGCTTTCTAGAGTTCTGCAGGAATGAGACCTGAAAGCAGAAACGAGTCAGTATTTGTTCACTTCCTGTTTCCTCGTCTGGAGATCAAAGTGTTTCTGGATTGAGCGGGTTTATGCGACACTCAAACATCATAAAGGTGGAGTTCATTTGTGAAGATATCTTCATCATGAATAAGATTATTTTCTGCAATAATCCAAAATCAAATGCAAGAATCCCATTAGCTTTTTAGTGGAGGGGAACCAGTGTGATGCTAACTTCCTGTTAGCCTACAAAAAATACGTTAGCACTCTATTCTAGCTTCCACTAAACATGCAGCATTTGTTATTTTGAGCACAAGAAGAGGAGGGTAACGCTGCGTGTTTATGAGAAGAGAAATAAGACCCGTGGAACAAAGGTAGTCTGACCCCCCCCCCCCCCCCCATAGATTCATCAAACTGGTCCTGACGCATCTCTTCCTGCCCCGACATACCCAGAGAAAAGGTCTCATACCCGGGCTGCCGGACCCTCGGTGTGACGCTCCAGACTGAAATAGCGTCACAGAGTCATCCATCACACAAGTAGGCCAAAGGGAAACCACAGAGATGAAACCCAACCCAGCGGGGAACATCCCAGAATACTCCTGGATCCACACTCGCACATTTTTTTGAAGTGTAAAGTTTTTTCAGTTCATTTCTGCAAAGGTCGACCTTAAAAATAGATAATTACATTTAGTCAACTTCATTTTTTTCTGTCTTAAATTACATTTTCAGATGGTGCGTTCAGGAACACTCTGACTTCTGAGGCCTTAAAAGCACCGTGTCAGTAAATCAAACCCAAGAGACAGATTATAAGTAAACATGTTTTGACGGGAATGATTTCGTCGTTTCTTCCATCACAAAGGGTCAAAACTCAGATATCAGCGTGTCCTTGAATGCACCAAAACAAAGTATTTTAATGTATATTTGAGTGTATAATAATGGTAAACGATTAAGGCTAAAATGTTTCCTGTAATGAATCATGAACAAATGAATAAATTCACTGAACATGAGCAGAAGTCAGCAGACTACATGTCACTCGGTTCATGCTCTATAATAATCATTTAAACTATTTCTGGAGGTGTGTTTGAGAACACCACCCTGGCATCAGATATTTGGGGCTCCTGCTGAACAGCAAACCTTTAGAATTAAAAAAGAAGCTTCATTTGAAACTAGTCTGTGCTGCTTATTTTTGTTTCTGTCTTCGGGGTTTGACTTTCGCTAAGCCCCGCCCACTGTTGATAGGCCTGTCAATCATCACAATAAGGCCTTTTTTAACAATAGTAGTGAGATTTACCAACGGAAATAACGTCACATTTGGAGGGATACTCCGATACCACTTCTTTAAGTACTCAAAAAGACCACTGAGTACTTTCCACTATAGTACCAATACGAGTACTTAACAATAACTTTGTTCCTGACATCTTAACATTTAATAGTTGATATTATGAGTATTTCAATTTTTATTGTTAATATTCTAATATTATTATTGTTATCATTTTTTATTATTATTATCATCATTGTTGTCATTGTTATTACTGATATCATCATTATTATTAGTCTTATTGTTGTTGTTTTTAACACACTGGTAGATCGGTTTCTGTATCGTCAGCTGTTGTAAAACGGTCTCTGAACTAGAAGCAGCTGGTCCAGGACCAGGTTCGGGTCCAGGACCAGGTTCGGGTCCAGGACCAGGTTCGGGTCCAGGACCAGGTTCGGGTCCAGGACCAGGTTCGGGTCCAGGACCAGGTTCGGGTCCAGATGAGTGATTTGGGTCGGGTAGCATCGACTCTAGGATCACCGCTAAACACAGAACTCCATCTGCTTCCACTCAACTCCACGGTGAGAGAATCACCTCCTGACTTCAGACGCCTGAGAGAGAAACTCCTCCCGTCTGAAACTGAGCCCAAAACAAAATGAAAACAAAACAAATCAGCAGACACTTCCCAGGCTCCATTCATAACCATCCCATAAGAAAATAACAAAGCTATTAGTGCTGATCATCAACCGTAAACATATCAAACAATCGGCGTGGCCCAGATGGGGAGGATTATGTGGCCTTAGAGTCATTACCATCACATCCTCTCCTTAAGCTTTCCAATTGCCTCCTCTCAGCTGCGTTCCCCGTATTAAAACTCGCTTATTAATGCTTTTGTTTCGGCCCCCTCCACTCCCAGCGTGATGAATCAAGCGGGTCGCAGCGCTGTGGAAACACGGCGGCTCTGGCGGGGTTTCTCCCTAGGTGGCGGTGGGACGAGTTGGGTTGTGTTCTGTGCTCCTTTGAAGTGAGGACAGTGCATGTTTCATGGTGAAAGTGGCTGTCAGAAGTTCGGGGCCCGGAGCTTATAGCAGGCCGTAACCTGAGAGCCAACAGGGGCTTAGGCTTCCCCCGCCACAGTTTTGATATCAATTAGATTTGTGGTCACCTGATACGGCCGAGGGCCCGGTGCTGAACATCTGCACGGGATAATGAGAGGAGGAAGAGGAGGAGGAGGAGGAGGAGGAGGAGGAGGGTCGGTGGTACATGAAAACATCAGCCCAACTTCTGTTCTCACAGAGATGAAAACAGAATGAACGATAAAAAGACGTCAGAAAACAGAGAAATCAGAAGTTAAAGGAGACGACGTCAAACTGCTCGTCTGACATCAGAAACCAGGTATTTGATAAAGAATA
>JAFEUB010001000.1:215000-227500 GCA_024529925.1 Ophthalmolycus amberensis | reverse complement strand
GTCCAA
Organism: Ophthalmolycus amberensis; assembly: GCA_024529925.1. Classification (NCBI taxonomy): domain Eukaryota; kingdom Metazoa; phylum Chordata; class Actinopteri; order Perciformes; family Zoarcidae; genus Ophthalmolycus; species Ophthalmolycus amberensis. The sequence continues at coordinate 227,494 of JAFEUB010001000.1, read as the reverse complement.
GGCAAGCCAGAGCCAGCCCTAACTATAAGCACTATCAAAGAGGAAAGTCTTAAGCCTACTCTTAAATGTGGTGAGTGTGTCTGCCCCCCGGACTGAAACGGGAAGCTGGTTCCACAGAAGAGGAGCTTGATAACTGAAGGCTCTGGCTCCCATCCCATCACTAACACCATAAAGATTCATATCTTTTGTTTCACAGCATCATACTCTGCATTGTGACGTGCTTTCTCAAATAGTTGTCTTCCAAAATATATATTGTTATACACTGTTGATCCGTACTGATCACAGATTAACATTAACCATCACACTGTAAATAAAGTGTTAACGTTAACCATCACACTGTAAATAAAGTTTAATGTCAACCATCAGAGTGTAAATAAAGTTTAACGTTAACCATCAGAGTGTAAATAAAGTTTAACGTTAACCATCACACTGTAAATAAAGTTTAACGTTAACAATCACAGTGTAAATAAAGTTTAACGTTAACCATCAGAGTGTAAATAAAGTTTAACGTTAACCATCACACTGTAAATAAAGTTTAACGTTAACAATCACAGTGTAAATAAAGTTTAACATTAACCATCAGAGTGTAAATAAAGTGTTAACGTTAACCATCACACTGTAAATAAAGTTTAACGTCAACCATCACACTGTAAATAAAGTTTAACGTTAACCATCACAGTGTAAATAAAGTTTAACGTTAACCATCACACTGTAAATAAAGTTTAACGTTAACAATCAGAGTGTAAATAAAGTTTAACGTTAACCATCACTGTAAATAAAGTTTAACGTTAACCATCAGAGTGTAAATAAAGTGTTAACGTTAACCATCACACTGTAAATAAAGTTTAACGTCAACCATCAGAGTGTAAATAAAGTTTAACGTTAACCATCAGAGTGTAAATAAAGTTTAATGTTAACCATCACACTGTAAATAAAGTTTAACGTTAACAATCACAGTGTAAATAAAGTTTAACGTTAACCATCAGAGTGTAAATAAAGTTTAATGTTAACCGTCACACTGTAAATAAAGTTTAACGTTAACAATCACAGTGTAAATAAAGTTTAACGTTAACAATCACAGTGTAAATAAAGTTTAACGTTAACCATCACACTGTAAATAAAGTTTAACGTTAACAATCACAGTGTAAATAAAGTTTAACGTTAACCATCAGAGTGTAAATAAAGTTTAATGTTAACCGTCACACTGTAAATAAAGTTTAACGTTAACAATCACAGTGTAAATAAAGTTTAACGTTAACAATCACAGTGTAAATAAAGTTTAACGTTAACCATCACACTGTAAATAAAGTTTAACGTTAACAATCAGTGTAAATAAAGTTTAACGTTAACCATCAGAGTGTAAATAAAGTGTTAACGTTAACCATCACACTGTAAATAAAGTTTAACGTCAACCATCAAAGTGTAAATAAAGTTTAACGTTAACCATCACACTGTAAATGAAGTTTAACGTTAACAATCACAGTGTAAATAAAGTTTAACGTTAACCATCAGAGTGTAAATGAAGTTTAACGTTAACCATCAGTGTAAATAAAGTTTAACGTTAACAATCAGAGTGTAAATAAAGTTTAACGTTAACCATCACTGTAAATAAAGTTTAACGTTAACCATCAGAGTGTAAATAAAGTGTTAACGTTAACCATCACACTGTAAATAAAGTTTAACGTCAACCATCAGAGTGTAAATAAAGTTTAACGTTAACCATCAGAGTGTAAATAAAGTTTAATGTTAACCATCACACTGTAAATAAAGTTTAACGTTAACAATCACAGTGTAAATAAAGTTTAACGTTAACAATCACAGTGGAAATAAAGTTTAACGTTAACCATCAGAGTGTAAATAAAGTTTAATGTTAACCATCACACTGTAAATAAAGTTTAACGTTAACAATCACAGTGTAAATAAAGTTTAACGTTAACAATCACACTGTAAATAAAGTTTAACGTTAACAATCACAGTGTAAATAAAGTTTAACGTTAACAATCACACTGTAAATAAAGTTTAACGTTAACAATCACACTGTAAATAAAGTTTAACGTTAACAATCACAGTGTAAATAAAGTTTAACGTTAACCATCACACTGTAAATAAAGTTTAACGTTGACAATCAGTGTAAATAAAGTTTAACGTTAACCATCAGAGTGTAAATAAAGTGTTAACGTTAACCATCACACTGTAAATAAAGTTTAACGTCAACCATCAGAGTGTAAATAAAGTTTAACGTTAACCATCACACTGTAAATGAAGTTTAACGTTAAAAATCACAGTGTAAATAAAGTTTAACGTTAACCATCAGAGTGTAAATGAAGTTTAACGTTAACCATCACACTGTAAATAAAGTTTAACGTTAACAATCACAGTGTAAATAAAGTTTAACGTTAACCATCAGAGTGTAAATAACAAGACAACGTAGGTCTGTAACCGCTGGATGTAGAAGTTAGCAGCTAACATGTTAGCCAGAACAACGTCATAAGATGTTTTCAGATATATATAATCAAACAACAAAGGGATCTGTATCTGTTCATATGGATCATCAATGATCAATAATTAGTATTAGCGACAAAAGAATCGTGATCAGCGATCTAAAAGTGACGATGTGTGTCTCCTGTCGTTCAGTGTCAGTCAAAACAACACAAACCCCAAGTTATCTGTTTGGATCTCAACTTGGTGGTTTTTCCTTTTATAACTTCTACTTTCAGGTGGTTGCCAACTGGCTGGTGACCTCTGACCTCCCTGTGAAGAGTGGAAAAATAAAAAGTATGACATGAGATCCATGTCTGAATGATGACACTGATGAAGTATCTGAACTGAGAACTGGTAATCCTGCCGCGCTGTGACTCATCACATTGATATCAAAGCTATGACGGGGTTTCTCATTTCCCAGCTTCTATCCAGAGGGATGAAGTCTAATCTCTCTCTCACTCTCTATGTCTCTCTCTCTCACTTACTCTCTCTCTCTCTCTCACCAGCCAGGACGATGACGGCAGCAGCAGAAGCCTCAAAGCCTCTCTGAACATGAGGAATACTTAGCGAGGCGTCTAAACCACCAAACCTCAAATGCACCATCACCGCTCTCTGTGTGCATCAGACTTGTTTCTGTTCTGGTTTCTAATATTCATGATACTACAGGGTTTCCCACATATACATTTAGGGTATCCAATGTACATGACTCAAGTTCAGAGCTGACATGATCACTCCATTAGTGGTGAGTGGATCGACAAACTATTTTAATCATATTTTAGTGAAAAAAGCAAAAATATACAGAAATTTAAGCTTCTCATTCATCCAGATTTGCTGTTTTTTTTCTTTGCTGTATTAGTGTGACTGAATATCTTCAGACCAAACATTAAGTTTAAAGGCCAAACGATTAATCACCAATATAATCAGCTGATATTTTGATTATTGTGTACGTGGTTCCACTTGGAGAAAAACTGGAATGCCCCGATCACACCGAGACGCGTCACTAAAACCCTGTCACTAGAAACCCGCCGCAAGAAACCCGGAGCTAGAAACCCGGCGCTAGAAATCCGGCGCTAGAAACCCGGAGCTAGAAACCCGGAGCTAGAAACCCGCCGCAAGAAACCCGGCGCTAGAAGCCCGACGCTAGAAACCCGGCGCTAGAAACCCGGAGCTAGAAACCCGGAGCTAGAAACCCGGCGCTAGAAACCCGTCGCTAGAAGCCCGGCGCTAGAAACCCGGCGCTAGAAACCCGGCGCTAGAAGCCCGGCGCTAGAAACCCATCGCTAGAAGCCCGGCGCTAGAAACCCGGCGCTAGAAGCCCGGCGCTAGAAACCCATCGCTAGAAGCCCGGCGCTAGAAACCCGTCGCTAGAAACCCGGCGCTAGAAGCCCGGCGCTAGAAACCCGGCGCTAGAAACCCGGCGCTAGAAGCCCGACGCTAGAAACCCGTCGCTAGAAACCCGTCGCAAGAAGCCCGACGCTAGAAACCCGGCGCTAGAAACCCGGCGCTAGAAACCCGGCGCTAGAAACCCGGAGCTAAAAACCCGACGCTAAAAACCAGACGCTAGAAACCCGGCGCTAGAAACCCGACGCTAGAAATCCGGCGCTAGAAACTCGAGAAAAGTTTAAATATTCTCAGGCTGGAGTCGCAGACAATCAAATCGAGCAAGAGGCGGGCTTTACTACTTTACCACAGACTTCCGGTTTTGATGACGGTAGATGTGGAATATCATTTTTCTCCTCATTCAACAGCAGAGCAACAGCTCCATGTCTGCATTGAATCCATCTTTTATTTACATTTGATCTCCTGGTTGTGGACGCACCACAGGCTCATCAGCTGTTTTGCCCGACCCGCTTTTCCACAGGGGCGTTTAGTCGGTGTGATCGGGGCCTAAAACAGCATTTTTCCCCATGAATGTGACCTTTCATCAGTGGACCAGAGGCTCAATCACTATTGTGGGAACTCCTTCACCGATGGACCGTTACTTAACAGTCTCGTGATGGTGTACTCCGTCCTCTGTCCTCATGTAAAGTGTGTCCGGTTCACGTTGTTACTGAGAGCTTCCGTCTGATTGGTGGCCTGGTGTCTGCGTGCTTGAGGCCTGACTGTCATAAAACTCACTCTAATCAATTAAAGCATACAGCTGTGGGGTGTTGAGCTGATCGTGTTTCCCGCTCGGAGCACCTGCTATCGGCCGTGATCGCACAAAAACACACTGACTCACACCGGCCCGTCCGCTGACAGGGCGTCCACACACACACACACACACACACACCAACGTATCGGCTTACACCGCCGCGTGTGTGTGCGTGCCAACAGGCTAACGTGCTCACTCCACGCGCTGCCCTCGCAAACGTTGTCATTTTTATTTTCGTGCCCGTCACAATTTCACACGTCTTTTCCGGGCGTGGTTGGATAATCCCTTCGTGGGCCTTCGAGCGCCTGCAGAGTGCCGGGCCGAGTCCGTCACGACTCCCAAAAAAAACAAAACACACACAAAAAGAAACGTGTGAGCCGAGGTGAGGAACACTCGGCATTCTGGGTGCTTTCTTGGTCCTGCGACGAAACTTCATTTGACATTTCCAGGAGCTTTTTTTAGAGATTTAAAGAGACAGGAAATATGACACAAAGAGTCGTATCGATACATCATTTACAACAAGTTTTACCAAAACATACATGAAACTGATACAGTAACAGTTTGATAGGGAACACTACCGGGGTGTTGTTCTATTTCCAGCTATAACATCTTTTTTCTTTTTTGTTAAATAGCAAGACAGTTGAGAGTTGCTGAATCTTGTTCTCCGAGTTTAAGTTGTCATGTATTGTTAATACATGAACTGAGAATGGAGGATAAATATTAATAGTATCTATTAAACCAGGAATCGGGGTCCCGGCCCGAAGGTCCAGAGCATCTTGACATTGGACCACAGTGAGTGGAATTAATGCTGCAACAAGAAGTCAATAATTCCATTAGTGTAGCGACAGAAAATAATATTTAGATTCATTGATTCATCATCTTCTTTAATCACGCTCTGGTTGCAGCTTCTCAAATGTGAGGATTTGCTGGTTCCTTCTGTTTTATATTGTTCTAAACTGATTCCATTAGTGTTTTGGACTGTTGGTGGGACACAACATGACTTTTGAACACCTCATTTTAGACTCTGGGAACTTGTGATGGATGTATTCTACTGTTTCTAGAAACTACGAAGCAATTCGGTCACTTAAGCCCAAAACATGTCCTGCAAATGGCAATAATTGTTGAAGTTGGAGTGATTATTATGGCAGTTAAGTGTAAAAACTTTAATAAAGGCACCAAAAGTCATGAACAGTTTTTGGTGATAGAACATTTTGCCAAGAGGAAAAAGAGCACGTTTCTCACTGATAAAAGTAAATAAAAGCCTTAAAACTATTGTCAGGAGAAGATTTAAAGACATTAATAACAGACGAAAGAAAATAGAACATAATGACGTGATTTTCAGACACCTCTCTACCTTTTAACAACTTAAAGACCCCCTGATGCCCCCTAGTGGAGTACCCCAGTATGACTGCATGAATCACAGTGAATGCATGTTCTCTGCATGAATCACAGTGAAAGCATGTTCTCAGTATGAATCACAGTGAATGCATGTTCTCTGCATGAATCACAGTGAAAGCATGTTCTCAGTATGAATCACAGTGAAAGCATGTTCTCTGCATGAATCACAGTGAAAGCATGTTCTCTGCATGAATCACAGTGAAAGCATGTTCTCTGCATGAATCACAGTGAAAGCATGTTCTCTGCATGAATCACAGTGAATGAATGTTCTCAGTATGAATCACAGTGAAAGCATGTTCTCTGCATGAATCACAGTGAATGCATGTTCTCAGTATGAATCACAGTGAAAGCATGTTCTCTGCATGAATCACAGTGAAAGCATGTTCTCAGTATGAATCACAGTGAAAGCATGTTCTCAGTATGAATCACAGTAAAAGCATGTTCTCTGCATGAATCACAGTGAAAGCATGTTCTCTGCATGAATCACAGTGAAAGCATGTTCTCTGCATGAATCACAGTGAAAGCATGTTCTCAGTATGAATCACAGTGAAAGCATGTTCTCTGCATGAATCACAGTGAAAGCATGTTCTCTACATGAATCACAGTCAAAGCATGTTCTCTGCATGAATCACAGTGAATGAATGTTCTCAGTATGAATCACAGTGAAAGCATGTTCTCTGCATGAATCACAGTGAAAGCATGTTCTCTGCATGAATCACAGTGAAAGCATGTTCTCTGCATGAATCACAGTGAAAGCATGTTCTCTGCATGAATCACAGTGAAAGCATGTTCTCTGCATGAATCACAGTGAATGAATGTTCTCAGTATGAATCACAGTGAAAGCATGTTCTCTGCATGAATCACAGTGAATGCATGTTCTCAGTATGAATCACAGTGAAAGCATGTTCTCTGCATGAATCACAGTGAAAGCATGTTCTCTGCATGAATCACAGTGAAAGCATGTTCTCAGTATGAATCACAGTGAAAGCATGTTCTCAGTATGAATCACAGTGAAAGCATGTTCTCTGCATGAATCACAGTAAAAGCATGTTCTCTGCATGAATCACAGTGAAAGCATGTTCTCTGCATGAATCACAGTGAAAGCATGTTGTCTGCATGAATCACAGTGAAAGCATGTTCTCAGTATGAATCACAGTGAAAGCATGTTCTCTGCATGAATCACAGTGAATGCATGTTCTCAGTATGAATCACAGTGAAAGCATGTTCTCTGCATGAATCACAGTGAATGAATGTTCTCAGTATGAATCACAGTGAAAGCATGTTCTCTGCATGAATCACAGTGAAAGCATGTTCTCTACATGAATCACAGTCAAAGCATGTTCTCTGCATGAATCACAGTGAATGAATGTTCTCAGTATGAATCACAGTGAAAGCATGTTCTCTGCATGAATCACAGTGAAAGCATGTTCTCTGCATGAATCACAGTGAATGCATGTTCTCAGTATGAATCACAGTGAAAGCATGTTCTCTGCATGAATCACAGTGAATGCATGTTCTCAGTATGAATCACAGTGAAAGCATGTTCTCAGTATGAATCACAGTGAAAGCATGTTCTCTGCATGAATCACAGTGAATGCATGTTCTCTGCATGAATCACAGTGAATGCATGTTCTCAGTATGAATCACAGTGAAAGCATGTTCTCTGCATGAATCACAGTGAATGAATGTTCTCAGTATGTTCTCAGCATGTTCTCTGCATGAATCACAGTGAATGCATGTTCTCTGCATGAATCACAGTGAAAGCATGTTCTCTGCATGAATCACAGTGAATGCATGTTCTCTGCATGAATCACAGTGAATGCATGTTCTCTGCATGAATCACAGTGAAAGCATGTTCTCAGTATGAATCACAGTGAAAGCATGTTCTCAGTATGAATCACAGTGAAAGCATGTTCTCTGCATGAATCACAGTGAAAGCATGTTCTCAGTATGAATCACAGTGAAAGCATGTTCTCTGCATGAATCACAGTGAATGAATGTTCTCAGTATGAATCACAGTGAATGCATGTTCTCAGTATGAATCACAGTGAAAGCATGTTCTCTGCATGAATCACAGTGAAAGCATGTTCTCTGCATGAATCACAGTGAAAGCATGTTCTCTGCATGAATCACAGTGAAAGCATGTTCTCTGCATTAATCACAGTGAATGAATGTTCTCAGTATGAATCACAGTGAATGCATGTTCTCAGTATGAATCACAGTGAATGCATGTTCTCAGTATGAATCACAGTGAAAGCATGTTCTCTGCATGAATCACAGTGAAAGCATGTTCTCTGCATGAATCACAGTGAATGAATGTTCTCTGCATGAATCACAGTGAATGAATGTTCTCAGTATGAATCACAGTGAATGCATGTTCTCAGTATGAATCACAGTGAAAGCATGTTCTCTGCATGAATCACAGTGAAAGCATGTTCTCAGTATGAATCACAGTGAAAGCATGTTCTCTGCATGAATCACAGTGAATGAATGTTCTCAGTATGAATCACAGTGAATGCATGTTCTCAGTATGAATCACAGTGAAAGCATGTTCTCTGCATGAATCACAGTGAAAGCATGTTCTCTGCATGAATCACAGTGAAAGCATGTTCTCTGCATGAATCACAGTGAAAGCATGTTCTCTGCATGAATCACAGTGAATGCATGTTCTCTGCATGAATCACAGTGAATGCATGTTCTCTGCATGAATCACAGTGAAAGCATGTTCTCAGTATGAATCACAGTGAAAGCATGTTCTCGGCATGAATCACAGTGAAAGCATGTTCTCTGCATGAATCACAGTGAAAGCATGTTCTCTGCATGAATCACAGTGAATGCATGTTCTCAGTATGAATCACAGTGAATGCATGTTCTCAGTATGAATCACAGTGAATGCATGTTCTCAGTATGAATCACAGTGAAAGCATGTTCTCTGCATGAATCACAGTGAAAGCATGTTCTCTGCATGAATCACAGTGAATGAATGTTCTCTGCATGAATCACAGTGAATGAATGTTCTCAGTATGAATCACAGTGAATGCATGTTCTCAGTATGAATCACAGTGAAAGCATGTTCTCTGCATGAATCACAGTGAATGCATGTTCTCAGTATGAATCACAGTGAAAGCATGTTCTCTGCATGAATCACAGTGAAAGCATGTTCTCTGCATGAATCACAGTGAAAGCATGTTCTCTGCATGAATCACAGTGAAAGCATGTTCTCTGCATGAATCACAGTGAATGCATGTTCTCTGCATGAATCACAGTGAAAGCATGTTCTCAGTATGAATCACAGTGAAAGCATGTTCTCTGCATGAATCACAGTGAAAGCATGTTCTCTGCATGAATCACAGTGAAAGCATGTTCTCAGTATGAATCACAGTGAAAGCATGTTCTCTGCATGAATCACAGTGAAAGCATGTTCTATGCATGAATCACAGTGAATGCATGTTCTCAGTATGAATCACAGTGAAAGCATGTTCTCAGTATGAATCACAGTGAAAGCATGTTCTCTGCATGAATCACAGTGAAAGCATGTTCTCTGCATGAATCACAGTCAAAGCATGTTCTCTGTATGAATCACAGTGAAAGCATGTTCTCAGTATGAATCACAGTGAAAGCATGTTCTCAGTATGAATCACAGTGAATGCATGTTCTCAGTATGAATCACAGTGAAAGCATGTTCTCTGCATGAATCACAGTGAAAGCATGTTCTCTGCATGAATCACAGTGAATGCATGTTCTCAGTATGAATCACAGTGAATGCATGTTCTATGCATGAATCACAGTGAATGCATGTTCTCAGTATGAATCACAGTGAAAGCATGTTCTCAGTATGAATCACAGTGAAAGCATGTTCTCTGCATGAATCACAGTGAAAGCATGTTCTCAGTATGAATCACAGTGAATGCATGTTCTCTACATGAATCACAGTGAAAGCATGTTCTCTGCATGAATCACAGTGAAAGCATCTTCTATGCATGAATCACAGTGAATGCATGTTCTCAGTATGAATCACAGTGAAAGCATGTTCTCTGCATGAATCACAGTGAAAGCATGTTCTCTGCATGAATCACAGTGAAAGCATGTTCTCTGCATGAATCACAGTGAAAGCATGTTCTCAGTATGAATCACAGTGAATGCATGTTCTCTGCATGAATCACAGTGAAAGCATGTTCTCTGCATGAATCACAGTGAAAGCATGTTCTCTGCATGAATCACAGTGAAAGCATGTTCTCTGCATGAATCACAGTGAAAGCATGTTCTCTGCATGAATCACAGTGAAAGCATGTTCTCTGCATGAATCACAGTGAAAGCATGTTCTCAGTATGAATCACAGTGAATGCATGTTCTCTGCATGAATCACAGTGAAAGCATGTTCTCTGCATGAATCACAGTGAAAGCATGTTCTCAGTATGAATCACAGTGAAAGCATGTTCTCAGTATGAATCACAGTGAATGCATGTTCTCTGCATGAATCACAGTGAATGCATGTTCTCAGTATGAATCACAGTGAAAGCATGTTCTCTGCATGAATCACAGTGAATGCATGTTCTCAGTATCAATCACAGTGAAAGCATGTTCTCAGTATGAATCACAGTGAATGCATGTTCTCAGTATGAATCACAGTGAAAGCATGTTCTCAGTATGAATCACAGTGAAAGCATGTTCTCAGTATCAATCACAGTGAAAGCATGTTCTCAGTATGAATCACAGTGAAAGCCTCTCGTTTGTGGGACTCTGGAGAATCTGCTCCAGCAGTTTGTCTTTTTTTCCTCTGCCGTTCCATCTCATCGGAACGCGCTCCTGCTCGTTAAAAACAAAGCATTACCTCATTGATTGTGCGGTAAAGAGAGGCCGAGCGCTCCGACAGACATTCTGTCCAGTTCAGTGTCGGGGCGGTAATGAGCTCGATGACGACGATTTCAAAAGCTAGAAGATTTTAGAAGAGCCGGAGTTTGAAGCTGCTCTGGAGGCCGGTGCTTCATTTGGCTCCTGATTCTGATTTAGTCTTTTTATGAAAATGTATTTTAGTTTTAGTCCAAACAAACTTCAAATTTCAGTCATTTCATTTTTGTTATTAGTCGATGGCCAGTTCATCAGGGATTTGTTTAGCCTTGTTTTTATCACGTATTTTTAATTTTCATGTCTTCTTAGTATTGGGAGGCTACAGCTGTCGCCATCTTTGTTTTGTACGGTTATACTGGTTAGTTACTGGTTCACCCACAGACAACGTCACTCTGCACTGAGCAATCAACAGACTGACTGTCCACAGTAAATCCAGTCATCATTAAAGCTCTGGCTGTTCTGGTTATTTATTTCTATTTTGTTTTTACTAGTTTGGTATCAGAAACAACTGTATACTAAATGTACGCGTGTTATGTATTTAAACCTCTTCTAGCTCATAGTTTTGTCTTTCAGCACATTTACTGTCCGGTACAGCCTGAGTGTTTTCATCACACAGCCTTTAGTAAAGCCTGTTCACGTCCTGCTCAGCAGCAAACAGCAGACAGACTCCGGTAGAGACCAGCTGGTGAACAAAGTGGAGCATTTAGCAGCTAAAGAGTCAGATATTTGGAGGAGGAGACCAAAAACGGAGCTAAAAGAGAGAATACTGGACCTACAGTCATCAGACACAAACATCAAGACAACGTAGGTCTGTAACCGCTGGATGTAGAAGTTAGCAGCTAACATCTTAGCCAGAACAACGTCATAAGATGATAACATGTCAGATGTTTTGTGCTTTAAAGCTGGTGTTGACATCATTGATGTATCACGAGGTCTCTAGCAGCATCTCTACTGTAAGAAGTATAAACTAAGCTTGAACCCACGATCGACTGATGATCACTGATTGTTCTTTCCTACGCAGATATTAAAGCAGTTTGAACTTCGTATCAGAACTACGATGTTATGAATAAAATAATATCGACAATCTGCGCCTTGCTGTGCATTTAGAGATGTTTCTGCTTTTCTCTGCTGAGCCCCGATAATCAGAGATTGAGTGATTTTAAATCATTAAAGCAGCTTTCTGTCTCTTTCTGCCCGCTCACCAAAGCTCTGTGCTCCGTACGTTTATTGAAGTTATGGATAAGAGTTGTATTGGGATATTAAAAATGGTAAACAGCAGTAACAGGTAACAGCCTCGGTTATATTTATGGAGCTGCAGCCGGGCCTGGGTCACAGTTACCATGGGGGGGGGGGGGTCGTTGTTAACAGGCCCATGGGGATAGGAAGTCGGTCACAGGGTCAGGGGTCGAGGGAGTGGGGTAAGGGGTGTGTGTGGGTATGGGGGGGGGGGGGGGGGGGGGCGGATCGGCAGGTGGGACGTCACACCTGCCCCGCCTGTCAATCAACGTCCAGCCTCGAGTGTGTGGTTACAGTCAGTGTGTGTGTGTGTGTGTGAATGAGATGACAGAGATACAGATAAAGAGATACAGTTTTAATAAAGCGTGTGTGTGTGTGTGTGTGTGTGTGTGTTTAA
>JAFEUB010001000.1:185000-207500 GCA_024529925.1 Ophthalmolycus amberensis | reverse complement strand
TTCACTGCAGGTCAGTCTGTGACCTGCTGGACCCGGATCGCCCCCAGAAACCAGCAGCAGGTCTGGTTCAGTTTGATCCTGGTCCAGGTTTCATCCATTGGTCGGATTAAAACACGGTGACAAAGACTACGTTCTGCATCAATAATAACGCCGTGCGTTGAGGAATAAAACGCTTCTCTTTGTCACTGAACAACTTTGTGCAAATGATTTGACAAAATGTTGATTTAAATCATGAACCACCTGATCAACGGATGAACAAACAAGATTACAAACTTCTGAAGCTTCCCACATTCACTCATATTACATATCATCCTTCAGCATATTGAAGTATTAAAGTAGAGCGCGTTGCATTCAAATGAAGCTCAATAAACTCCACATTCGTTTGAATGACTTCTATCTGGATTATTGTGTTTTAAGAGGCTTCAGCTTTGAGGGACGAGAGAAATCTATGAGCTGTGACACAAACATAAGATATTAATGTGAGCAGAGGCAGCACATCACAACACAAACTGCCACAGAGGACTTTTTAAGTATTTATTAACTTATAATAATAATGCTTATTGTCCCTGCATTGACAAAACAAGCTTCCCTCTGCTCCTACTTTTCACAATAAAAGCCCGAGCCATGAAACCGGCATCGCTGTTTACCAGCTAGAACCAGAGAATGTAGATAAGACACAACTCAACTAAATCATGAAACAATATGTATCAATTACAAGTTAAAACAATGTTTTATTTATTATGGACGAGGTCCATTAGCTGCTCATATACCATCAACACAAATTATCATCACATTTATCTTTTTTTGCATCAAAGCTATAACTTGCATGAATGTGACACTAGTTGTCATCCGTCTCTACTGGACTCTACTCTGTCCAATAAAAGGCAGAAAATGTCCCAGAAATCATTTCTAAAACTCACAATCTGACTTCAGATCAGCGGCGCCGCGTTGTTATCGTGGCTGGTTTCTGTTCCTGGGCAGTGAGTCGGAAGCTTGTTCAGTTTGTGTGTCTGAATTCCCAGCTGGCTCTGAAGTATCCACTCTGTGAAGCCTCACCAGAGGAACCGGTCAGAGGTCAGAGGTCGGGTTCACGTCCAGTCAGGAGGTCAGGACGGTGGAGGTTCTGTTTGTGAGCGTCAACACACGCGTCTGTCAGGAAGTTAACAAAATAACACTTCACCTGCTCGTTAATCTACGGACAACTCAATATGTGAGATCTATAAAACCTCAATACACAAACATGGTCACTGTTCTAACAGTCAGCTGATTCATTGATTAGTTGTTGACGTTTCTTCACTGGTTTAATATTTCACGTTACTTCAGAGTACTGACTGCTCATAAAGGCTTTAGGCCATTCATGAAAAATATTTCTTATTATTTTTGATATATTCCGAACAGCAAATCATCACATTAATCAATCATTATAAAGAACAATGTTAGCAGCACTTTTATTCCATTACATTTGCTTTAATATTTGTTGATTTCACTTATTTCACATTAAAATGTTTTATTTTTTGCAGTTTTCTTGTTGTCAGAGCTCCTCAATTATCACATTTAATAAAGGATTCAATAACCGTTTCTAACGATCTTTTGTGACGTAGGAAAGCTCTGAATCCTAAAACACTCCGGACATGAAGATGATGAAGAACACAATGAATACAGAGGATGAGATAAAACCTCCGCTATCGGCTGTTTATCTGAAGTAAAACATCCCAAACAGGCTCAGTGAAGCTCTGCTCTGCACATGTTTGTCTCTCTGTGAGCACCACCGAGTTCTCTGCTCTGCACATGTTTGGTGGAACCGGTTCTCTGTGAGCACCACTGAGTTCTCTGCTGTGCACATGTTTGGTGGAACCGGTTCTCTGTGAGCACCACTGAGTTCTCTGCTGTGCACATGTTTGGTGGAACCGGTTCTCTGTGAGCACCACTGAGTTCTCTGCTCTGCACATGTTTGGTGGAACCGGTTCTCTGTGAGCACCACTGAGTTCTCTGCTGTGCACATGTTTGGTGGAACCGGTTCTCTGTGAGCACCACTGAGTTCTCTGCTGTGCACATGTTTGGTGGAACCGGTTCTCTGTGAGCACCACTGAGTTCTCTGCTGTGCACATGTTTGGTGGAACCGGTTCTCTGTGAGCACCACTGAGTTCTCTGCTCTGCACATGTTTGGTGGAACCGGTTCTCTGTGAGCACCACTGAGTTCTCTGCTCTGCACATGTTTGGTGGAACCGGTTCTCTGTGAGCACCACTGAGTTCTCTGCTCTGCACATGTTTGGTGGAACCGGTTCTGCTGTGAGCACCACCGAGTTCTCTGCTCTGCACATGTTTGGTGGAACCAGTTCTCTGTGAGCACCACCGAGTTCTCTGCTGTGCACATGTTTGGTGGAACCGGTTCTCTGTGAGCACCACCGAGTTCTCTGCTCTGCACATGTTTGGTGGAACCAGTTCTCTGTGAGCACCACCGAGTTCTCTGCTGTGCACATGTTTGGTGGAACCGGTTCTCTGTGAGCACCACAGAGTTCTCTGCTGTGCACATGTTTGGTGGAACCGGTTCTCTGTGAGCACCACTGAGTTCTCTGCTCTGCACATGTTTGGTGGAACCGGTTCTCTGTGAGCACCACTGAGTTCTCTGCTGTGCACATGTTTGGTGGAACCGGTTCTGTGTGAGCACCACAGAGTTCTCTGCTCTGCACATGTTTGGTGGAACCGGTTCTCTGTGAGCACCACTGAGTTCTCTGCTCTGCACATGTCTGGTGGAACCGGTTCTCTGTGAGCACCACTGAGTTCTCTGCTCTGCACATGTTTGGTGGAACCGGTTCTGTGTGAGCACCACAGAGTTCTCTGCTCTGCACATGTTTGGTGGAACCGGTTCTCTGTGAGCACCACTGAGTTCTCTGCTCTGCACATGTTTGGTGGAACCGGTTCTCTGTGAGCACCACTGAGTTCTCTGCTCTGCACATGTTTGGTGGAACCGGTTCTGTGTGAGCACCACCGAGTTCTCTGCTCTGCACATGTTTGGTGGAACCAGTTCTCTGTGAGCACCACCGAGTTCTCTGCTGTGCACATGTTTGGTGGAACCAGTTCTCTGTGAGCACCACCGAGTTCTCTGCTGTGCACATGTTTGGTGGAACCGGTTCTCTGTGAGCACCACAGAGTTCTCTGCTGTGCACATGTTTGGTGGAACCGGTTCTCTGTGAGCACCACAGAGTTCTCTGCTGTGCACATGTTTGGTGGAACCGGTTCTCTGTGAGCACCACTGAGTTCTCTGCTGTGCACATGTTTGGTGGAACCGGTTCTCTGTGAGCACCACCGAGTTCTCTGCCGTTGAACTTGGCGTCCTCTCCACTGTTTGACACTAAACTATCACGTTTCCAAAACAGCGCTGACCGATGAAGTATTCAATGATTCTTGGGTTTCAGCTCTTCGCCGGCCTGAATCCTGCGGATCGTACCACGGCGTCCCCCCCCCCCCCCCCCCCCCCCCTCGTCAGTAGGAAGCGGGGCCCCCGGGAGCCATTTACAACCCGACCCCCCTGAGCTCTGCCAAGTGTTAAAAGAGAGCTTCTTTTAAAAATGGAGCAGCCAAATGTACCGCACTCCGGAGCTTTAAATGAGCTTTTTCATCGGGGGGGGGGGGGGGGGGGGGGGTTCTCCTCTTACAGCCCAAAAGCACTCAGAGAGAACGAGGCCGGACCCCTGCTGACAGGTCGGCCATCTTGGAGGACTTTGCTGGTGCTGTGTGGCGTTCAGGGGACAGTCACTAATCCTAACTCTGTTGGTATATTAGCTTTATTATTATTATTATTATTATTATTATATATATATATATATATATATATATATATATATATACTGATGGTTACAACACCGCCAACAGCTCCTATAATGCCTCATTACCATAACTACCGTCACAACACGTCACATAGAATTAAGCCACGCCCCGTTGCTTTAGACCCTGTGCACGTTTACAAGCTTTCTGCATTTTAAAAATCATTTTAAACTCTGAACAAACAAAGGAAATCTGAACATATGTATATATTTTATAAAATGTGACTTGGTGCATAGATAGATGGTGAAATAGATAATGTGTTGTGCATTTAAACAGGTGAAATGTGTAACATGGCCACAGGCTCTGAAGACGTAGAGGGCAGTATTTCACCTGCAGTACAGACACATGAAAGTTACAGTCATGTTTCACTTTCAAAAGCAGGAATATGCTAAATTATACCAAGCTTGTTCTCTAAATTAATTCTTAAAACATTTTTCGTGCATTAGCGCTGCATGCACATGCTTTTAGCCTGTCTTATTTTAATTAAACATTTTAAATGACAGGTTATTATAATAGATAACATAATAATTGATTTTACAACCCTGATGGGCAGTGAGGAAGTGAATCTGAACCACTGCTCTTTACAGTACGTGCTTGCTGCTATATTAAAGCTTTGAATGTCAGAGAACGCTCGTCAGCTACTTTAAACTTGGTTTTGTTTGAGTTCATTTGATGATATTTCTCAGTTGACTATCTTCAGAAGTTGCAGTTTGTTTTTGGCGTAAAGTAGTCGGTATTGACAGTCATTCATTTGAGCCCAAAGGAGAGTCAACGTGTAACTCTGGCAGAGAGTGAAGCTGTGAGACAGGTCCAGACGTAGAGCATCAACATGAAGACTCGTCCTGAAGGAGCAGACCGTGAACAGAGTCAACTCTGCTGACTCACTGAACTACTCACAGGAAGCTGCATCTCTCTGCTGAGCAACACATACTGAACATCTACACACTGACTCATAATCATAATCATAACTAGAGCTGCAACTGTCATAGGACTCACAGATCGGATCAGCACACAAGAAAAAAGGAGCAAATATAACTTAAGGATCACAGATCAATAGAGGTTTCTTCATAGCTGAATATCTGAGACATGTGAGCTGCTGACTCATAACGATGGTGACAGTTGTTGTCTTCACTTGCAGGTTTAAGAACGAAAGGATCCGACTCGTGAGGAGTTCCTTTTGGATTAAACTTCTACAAACGTAATGAAGTCATGAAATGTTACCCGGAGGCACAGCCGTCCTTTAGAAACACTCCGAGAGACATTTTAATGACAAATAATTACATTATGATTTCAGAGCTCACCGAAATGTTGCTATTGAGACTTTTCAAGGGGTCTGAAGTGCCCCCCCCCCCCCCTAAAGACCCACCTTATTGATCACGCTGGTTTAGTTCTATTACAGCTGTTGAGGAGGGGGGGGGGGGGGGCACAGGAAGTAACCTGTAACTTAAGGTCTACCCCCCCCCCCCATTGTTAGCAGACAGAACATCATCAGCGTATGATTCATAATGCTGCATGTGTCCGTGTGTCTCACTGATGAAGATGAATGATGATGAAGGTGGGAGACGTCGCTTTAACCGACGGATCATTAGAGGAACTACAAATACACAGACTAACACTACTTGAAGCTAGTGGTGTCACGGATCGATCCGTGATCCGTTCGGATCAGCCCTCACGGTTCGGATCACTCGTGAACCGCGGATCAACAGAGTATTTTTTTCTTCTTTTATTTTTCCAGTGTAATCATCATAGTGTGTAATAAAGTTCTACTGCTGCTGTTCCTTTTCAAGTAGCAAGTCCCCGAATATCAATGCAGAGTGTCAGTGAACAGATATGAAAGCAGTAGTGTGTTCACGTGAACGGAGCAGCTTAGAAGCATTTAACGGTGAAGTCATGGCGAGCGGAGGAACGTCAGAAGCCGCGGCGTCATTTAAGTCGCAAGTTTGGGAACATTTTGTCTTCCCTGTAACGTATAATGACGGATGAGGGTGGTGGACGGAAACCGTTACTGTATGTAGGCGTTATTTAAAGAGAGACACACGACAACGGCAAAACATCGGCATGTCCACACATATGAAGAGACACCATCCCGTCTGTCAGCGACGGGGACACTCCGGTGTAGAAAACAAAGGATTTCTAAATCTGGTTAAAATGCTTGAGCCACGCTACGAAGTCCACTCACGCACCCACTTCAGTGTGAAGCTGTTCCAGGCCTCTATGAGAAGGAAAAGACTGTAGAGACTGCTTTCACCACGGCGGAGTGATTCTTAGTCCGGTGCTGTAGACACGCCCCCTCTGTGAGAGTCACACACACCTGGGGCAGGTGCTGTAGACACGCCCCCTCTGTGAGAGTCACACACACACACACCTGGTTCAGGTGCTGACAGAAGTATCAGAGTGAAGCTAGACAGGCCCAATAATATTCCAGTCACCACAGAAAGGTCAACCCTCTCCCCAGACAATGGAGATATTCTCATCTTTTTGAAAATAATGTCACAGTAATGGTAAACATTATTGTGTATTTGAATGACATAACCTGACAGGAAGTAAACATAGACCCAAGTTGTTGCTGAGCAGTTCAGTTCAGTGTAAACAGTGGAAGCTAGCTCACTGGCTGTTTCTTTCTTTCAGTATTGATGAAAGGACGAGGATATCAACATACCTCATGTTGCACTACAACTTAACAGAATTCTTGAATGTATTATTTTTATTTATTTATTTCATTTTGTTTCAAATTGGACATCTTCAATATTTTTGTTTTCATGTAAGACTATAGCTCAAAGTTCTTTGCTTTAAGTGTTCTTGAAGTTCTTTAATTAATAAATGGAAAGCAAAGTTATATTTGGCTCCTCCCCTTTTCTTTGTTGATCCGAAAAATGATCCGAAAAATGATCCGAACCGTGACTCCTGAACCGTGATCCGAACCGAACCGTGAGGTTTGTGATCCGTGACACCCCTACTTGAAGTACTACCTTTGAAAAAACTACAAAGTTCTGTTCAACTTGTACTCTGATACAAGCTGCGGATCGCTGGTGACGTACAATCATTTAAAGGCTCAGTCACATCAGAAAATACATCAAATACAGTACATGCACACACTTGAGCTCAATATATAAAAATGTACTCCAAGTACACACTGCAGACAGGCGGCTGCTCCCTCTTTGTAGTTATTCATTTCTTTTGAGCAAAGTTTTAGCACTTTGTGACTAATTTAGCTCGTTTTGAGTCCTTCAGCACCAATTATCAGCCACAGCTGCTGACAAGGAACAGTATTCTAGAAACTTATTAAAGTACAACACAAGTACCTGTTAACATAAACCTTCAGTAAACACAAGAAACTATCACAAACGCCACACAGTCAACTCCAACAAAGTCGAGAAAAAACACTAAATTGAGGGAATTTCAGAGGTGGAAAGTAACTACGTTACTGCAAGTACAATTTTGAGGTATTTGTACTTTACGTGAGTATACTTCACTTCACTTAGAATTTTCTAGTACTTTATACTTCTACGTATTTCTGATTCTTCTCCAAAGTCAAATAGAGATAATGTACTTATACTGCACACAATACTTTTACTTACTAGCAGTATTTATACACTGTGGTGTCACTACTTATACTCAAGTCTTTCACCACTGCGTTTACAGTGTGGAAATACCTGCTTGTTTTGTATACATATTGGTACATATTGTACTTTTTACTGTACTACACCTCAGAGGTAAATATTGTACTTTTTACTGTACTACACCTCAGAGGTACATATTGTACTTTTTACAGATTCAGATTAATGACGGGAAATATAATCAATAAATAAATTATGATGTAATATTTTTGATTAATATACTATTGTATTCATCCCCACTTTTCCAGAGAGTAAGTTTACAAGCTACGTAATTAGCTTGAGTACAAGACCCGAGTACTTCAGTGACAGTAAAAACACAAGAGCCAGCAAATAGACGGAGCCCCTGACATTTAACCAGCAGTAAACCAACTCAAACCAGCGACTACACAGAGCCGGATAGGTTCATTACACTCACGTCGGCAGAAGAGGCCGTTGTGTTGGTTCTCCGGTCCTTCACGGAGGGTTATTGGTCCGAAACACAACATGACGTCCCGCTGAACTTGCTGCTTTGTTGGTGACTTCACGGTGAACACACCCGAGCGTTCAATGCCTCAATGGAGGCGAGCTTCACCTGCTTTCTCTCTGTCAGCACACCTGGACCGGAGGCCTGCAGTACCCCTGTTTCACCGCTGTCATTGGTCAACATGTACCTGCCGTTACAACCCAGAGAGGCGCTGTTTCACTCATTTAAAATAACACCAAATGTTTTATATTTTTTAAATAATTTGTTTTACAAAAAAGTGAGGGAATAAGTACTGACATGTTTTACTCAAGTAGAAGTAGCAATAAAATACATTTTTTAAATAAAAATAATAACAGTAAAAGTCATGTGTTGAACATTTGACTTCAGTAAAAGTAGAGACGTATTGGAAGCAAAATGTACTTAATTTATCCCCAAAATGATTGTAATATTATTAGTGATGCAATAACATGTAAGAAGTGTTTTAATGTTGTCAAGGTGGAGCTGTTTCTATTTAATTTAATATATATGTATATGTATTAATTTTGAATGTGTATATGTACGTATATACATATACACAACATGTTGAAAACTAGCAAATAATCAAATATATATCTATCCAGCCATTCATCTAACCATTCATCCATCCATCTATCCAACCGTCCGTCCGTCCGTCCGTCTGTGAGTTGAGAGCTTCCTGAGAGGATCAGATCTGTTATGTCTTTCACAGATGGACAGACACCTGTCGTACTGAGACAATGACCCCGTGTCAGCAGGTCAGCAGGTCAGCAGGTCACATGACTCCACAAACACATCGGCCTGCTTCTGACTAGTAAAGACGCATAGATCGTATCAATCTGCATCATTTTTATAAACACAATGCAAGAGGACAACGTTAACGGCAATGAATATTTTTGTTACCTGTTAATTTGAGGAGACAAATTCAGTACAATATGAGAATTAATATAACTAAGCATAATTCATTTAATGAAGCAAAGATATACAGTATTAAAAAAGAGCACCGCTAAAACATTTTCTTAAATTTAATGATAAAACAAGGAAATAAAACATGTGTATTTGTTTTTTCACATATAAAGACAAATACATACCCAAACTGTATGTATTATAAATACATATATATACATATATATGTAGTTATATACAGTTTATTATTGTAGAGTGAATATATTTATTAATCTGATCTGAAAATTGTGTCATTGGGCTCTTGAAATTATATTTTTATAACATTTAATAAGAAGCACTGTGATGCATAAAGTTTTTACAACTTTACCGGATTGTGAATATGTTCTATCAGACTCGTTGTTTCTTAAGAGATATATTATGAAGGCAATCTACCAAAAACACCAAATACTCTTTAACATGTGAGGATTCCTGTTTATTTATTGTAACTGAATGTCTTTGAGCTTCAGACGTCAGGCTGTCTGAACAGTTTTTACTATTTTCAGACATTCTACACATTTAACAATATTGATTGAAAAAAATAAGAGTTTATTAGAGATCAGAGATAAATCTGTAACGACGGTGAGGTAAGTCGATACTAACCTGAGGACTCAAACGACACAGAGACTCTAAAAAAGAAGAGGAAGAGAACAGCTGACTGCGTGATGACGTCCTGAAGTCAAACCAACACAATAAGTCGTGGACTTGAGGACCCTCGTAGAGACCAGGAGCTGCACTGTCAGCAGTCCAAACGCTGGTGGAGCATCTGGAAACGTCATCCACTTCCACCTCTGACCCCCCCCCCCCCCCCCCTCATGGCTGCAGGCTGGGACTCTGCAGGGTGGAGGACAGCAACCTGAAGGGAAGTGTCCGGGGTGGGAACTCCCACGGGGGGACAAACGATCCTGCCATGTTACCGAACGGGACGCCCTCGACCTGGAAGTCGTGTTTACTACATCAGACTCAATGTGGTAGACCAATCTCTCCTCAGCCGCCCTGGGAACCCAAAACACTGCAAAGTACGAGGGAAAGTCTGTCTGCTGGAAGCGCCAGAGAAAAGCTCAGAGCTTATACTTCAGTAAGTAAATTCCCTCATCATGTTACTTAAATACAGTACTTGATTAAATGTGAAATAAAAAGACATATCTCGTTTAAACTTTATGAGTTTTTATTGTGTTGAGGATCAGCAGAGAGGAGGACTTTATGAAATACTAATAACACGATACACAACCTTTCTTCTCTGGTCACAGAAGCTGAATGTTTCATGATCACATTTTGTTGATTCATTTTCTACAAATATGAATCAATAATTCATCTTTTATTGACCCCTAAAAACACACCAGACAGAGATCTCTTGATTCTTCTGTTCATTCAAAATGATGAAAACTAAAACCCTTTAAACACCTTTTATTAAAATATAAAATAAGTGGTTCATGACTTTGTCCAATAATTAGTGCCAGTATTCATAAGTTATTATATATACAATAATAAGACATGAAACATTTTCATTTGGCACCCAGATATTGAAGGAATGTTTAAATGCTTCTTATTCCTGAGTACATTGTTTCTGATGATTCAACAGTGTTGAAGGCAGGTTATGCAGTTATTAGAATGAATTAGACGACATTAGATAATATCAATCAGTGGCTTCATGTCTGTGTGTTGGAGTAGAAAAACATTTACAGACAAATAGAAAAAATGTGAAAAATCAATAATGTTTACACCGTAAATCACCAATAATATAGATTTGTTGCATTAAATGAAAGAGTCTCTGTAGAACATCAAGTGTTTGTTCTACTCAGTGTGATTGACAGGAGAGATGATCAGAGGAGCAGAGTTTTTACCACCGGCATTAAGACCAGGACTAAAGTATGGGTGGAGTTTCTCAGTGAAGCAGCAGCCAGTAAAGGAGTAGATAAGAGCTGCAGCATCAACGTCATAGAAGGAGACCAGACCCTCCTCATAGTCCACAAACACCCCCACCTTCTGAGGCCGAGGCTTCAGAGAGAGAAGGACTGAGGGTCAGCAAGAGCTTTGTACTCATTCTCATTCTTCAACCATATCGTCCAGTAACCTTCCTGAGGAGACAGTGTGATGGTTCCCTTCCTGTTGATCGACTCTCTGACCACTCCTAAATACCACTCAGTCTTCCCTTTAACCTGAACCTCGTAGTAAAATCTTCCTGAAGAGAAACTCTGCTTTGCTAAAACAATAACACAATAATCAAATCTCTCTGGATTGTTTGGGAGATTATTCGTTACATCACCATGTTTAACTTGTTTTCCATCACCAGACAGGATGAGGTTGGGCTGTGCTGTATCAGGATCAAGTGTCACATCCACTGCAGACTGCTGGACCCTCTTCAGCTCGACCTCAAGCAGCTTCTTCATCTGTTTACTGAGCATCTCCTCCAGCTGATTCACAGCTCTCACCACAGTGCCCTCATGTGAAGGTGGACTGACTCTGACTCCTGTCCAGTTCTTGGTGGGTGGAGCAGTGTTCAGGGTCCTGAAGCTCTGGAGGAGGTGGAGGTGGTCTTCAGAGCGTGAGAGCTGCTCCACCTCAGTGCTTCTCCTCTTCAGCTCAGAGATTTCCTGTTCCAGCTCTTTGATGAAGCCTTCAGCCTGTTTCTCTGTCTTTCTCTGCTTCTCTTTGATCGTGTTGATGAGCTCGGCCTGGCTTCTCTCAACAGACTCCTTCAGAGCGGTGAAGACCTGAACACCATCTGCTATCTCTCTGTCTGCATCTTTCTCACTGAGCTCCACTGAGTCTTTGATCTCATAAATCATTATTTCTCTCTCTTGGAGCATCTGCTGGATTTCAGTCTTCGTCCTCTCCAGCTCGGCCTTCGTTTCTTCGTATTCTTCTTTCAGTAGAACAACAACCTGTGTTTTGTGGTTTAAAATGATCCAGAGCTGGAAAACACACATCAGACCCAACAGGTAGAGCATCCAGGGCTTCAGTTTGGTTCCAGTGCAGACGTCACAGGGAACTTCTCCTGGTTTGTCAGTTTGTTGCTCTGAGCTGCTGCTGCTGGCTTTCTGTTGAGCTGACTGTCTGAACTGAGCAGCCATCTCAGAGATGAAAGTATTGACCCGCAGCTCAGGTTTTGTGTTGAAACCCTCTTTACAGTTTGGACACTGATAAGGAGCATCGATATCCCAGTGTTGAGTGATGCAGGTTTGACAGAAGTTGTGTCCACATGATGTGCTGACTGGATCAGTGAACACATCCAGACAGATGGAGCACAGAAACTGATCTTCAGTCAGCAGACAGCTGGCAGCAGACATATCTACACTCTGAGGACAACAAGAGTAGAAAAATGAACCTGTTATTACATAACTTTAAAGTTTTCGTTAAATCAAATGAAATCATGGTTAGTATAATATAACGAGAGTCATCCTGAATTATGTTGTTATATTATATTACATTAGCTGTGAGTGAAGAAGAGCTCAGATATAAATCTGATGTCTTCAGCATTGCAGTGATAACATCCTAAACTCTCTGGTTCTTGTTAATATTATAATTTAAATAAGTAAAATCACAATAGAATTAAATTCAACCCCCAAAAACACAATGTGTCCCTAAAGTACTGTGACATCACATATTAAGTAAGATAATAACACTGCTACCCTGCTGTTTATACTGTTATTAAAGTGAAAATATTTTGAAAGTAGACAAAACATTTTAAATATTGAACATAACACATATATAATAATTTACTGTGATATATTTAAACAGTATTTGTTTTATTGAAGCGTCTGAGGGAGCAGAGCAAAAAAAAAAATCACTTTCTCTGTCTAAAGATCTTTAGAGTCAAAGAGTCAGTTTGGACAAAGAGGAGGAAGAGAGAGAGGATGAAGATGATGATGATGATGAGGATGAGGATGATGATAGAGAGAGCAGAGAATCAGACACATTAAATGAGCAGAATAAAAGATGGAAGCTAACTGCTCTGGACTGCAGGATGTTATATATAATATTATTTATCTTTACGAGTCTCACGAGCTTTGAATGAGCTCAGTTAAACATTTACCCTGAGTAGAACTTCCTGTCTGAGTAGAGCTGAGGTTATGAGATCAAACAGGAAACAGGACTTTGAACTAGCTTAAGCTAATGCTAATGCTAGCTGTGACTGTATTCTGTCTAACCGTTAACGAGCCAGAGTTCAGTCACTGTGGTTTAGTTTCTACCTCTGATACTTGTATTCCACTACAAGTAAAAGTCCTGCATAAAAACTTACTTTTATACCAGATTTCTGGATTAATATTCCTGCTGCATTAATGTGTATGTTGCAGTTCATCACAAACATTCAACATCAACACATCTGGAAGAAGTATTCAATTCTTTACTTCAGCGTCTCTACGTCGCTCCTCAGTCCTAATGTGGTCGCTTCCTGTTCACTGGCTTGGAAAAAAACAACATGGCCAACAAAACAACATGGCCAACAAAACAACATGGCCACCAAAACAACATGGCCAACAAAACAACATGGCCAACAAAGCAACATGGCCAACAAAACAACATGGCCAACAAAACAACATGGCCAACAAAACAACATGGCCAACAAAACAACATGGCCAACAAAACAACATGGCCAACAAAACAACATGGCCACCAAAACAACATGGCCAACAAAACAACATGGCCAACAAAGCAACATGGCCAACAAAGCAACATGGCCAACAAAACAACATGGCCAACAAAACAACATGGCCAACAAAACAACATGGCCAACAAACAACATGGCCAACAAAACAACATGGCCAACAAAACAACATGGCCAACAAAACAACATGGCCAACAAAACAACATGGCCAAAACGCCAAACTCGAGGGTTCAAAACATCCACAAACCAATGAGTGACGTCACGATGACGACGTCCACTTCTCATATAAAGTCTGTGGTTTTGATCGGTCACGTTTCTAGGTGGACGTTTCTGCCAAATTTGAATTTCCAGGAGAAATCTCCAGAGGGGGAAAGGATGTGAGGTCACGGTGACCTTTGACATTTCACAACCAAAAATTATAGATTTAATTTTGCCAAATTTGAAGATCTTGTCTCCAGATGTTTCTGAGATATCAGGAACGAAAATGGGCTGAAAATATAAAACTGCTGTCGCTGACAGAGGCAATAACAACAATCGCTCCATTAAGAGCCCAAAGAATGAATAGTGTGATGAGACGGGCTCTTCAGTCACATCAGGTACAGTACACAAACAGGTCGATCTTCTTTGGGTTTGACTTGTTTATCTCCACATGCTTCTGTCCATGAAACATGAAGCAATATGTGGACGATCGTGGATTCTTAAAAGGTTAAAAACGTTGTTCAAACATTCCAGAAGCTCTGTGTGCTCTGGCAGTCAGACAGGTTTGTCTTCTCTTTCATCATCTGGACCTCACACTGCTCTCTCTAGAACACCCCCCCCTCTCAGATGGCCCTGTTGGTCTGTTCCTGCTGCTGCCGGTTGGTCCGGATCGGGGGGGGGTTGGACCCCCCACCCTGTCCTGGCTGAGTGCCGGTCTGCAGAGGGCCGGGACGGCGCCTCCGCTCCTCTCCGGGTTCACAGCTTTCGTCTGTGAGTGGAAAGCGGGATTATGATGCGGTTTTGTCTAAATCCTCTGACCCGGGGAAAGAAAATGTCCGATTAAGAGCCTGAAACACAGCATTACAGAACATGTGAGGTATTCAGCAGAGCAGGTGGAGCTTTATGGGGCTGCAACCCAAACATGTTACTGATAGAAACACTTCAGTGTATCAATGCACGGATATCTGACCTCGTTTTTTAACTGAATTAATTGATTAAAAAGTATTCAGATCACTTCAGTAGAAGTGAAACACCACAAAAATACTCCTTTAAAAGTAAAAGTTCGATATTTAAAATGTTACTTTAAAGTGTTTTCAGCAAAATATACTTAAAGTAGCAAACATAAAAGAAACACTCCTCTCAGTGTTCTATCATTAAAATACATTATGTTATCGGATAATATTCAGTAATGTTGAAAGTGTGCAGCCGTTTGTAGACACATTACGAAACTCTTTGTACGTTTTCTGTGAAAACTCTTAATCTGAAAGTAATTAAAGCTTCCACAATAACGTCAGTGCAGTAAAGAAGTACAATGTTTTGTAATACAGTAAAAGTATAAAGTAGCATTAAATGGAAATAGTAAAGTAAAAGTACCACAACATGTTTAGACTTTAAATTCTGCATCTCTGTATTCTTTACTTTGTGGGCGACGAATGAATGAGGTTCATCAGACGCCATTTTGGATGTTGACATTTGCAGGTACGGTGGCTCTGAGTGTCAAACAACTATGACAGATGTGCATTTGGCATGATTTGGCTGTAAAACATTTGCTCAAATATAGATTTTTTTAAGACTTCTTGTTTCTAAAGCATCTAAAAATGGATTTTCTTTCAGTTGTTTTGAAAGCGTCACAAAGCCGTTAGCATGACTGCACACAGGAACCTACTCCATGTTTACTGTTTCATTTCTTCCGGTCATCTTAAAAACCAAGATGGATTCGGCCGTCCCCTGTAACACAAGTATTGTCTCACATGTCCGGAGCGAAGCACCTTGCAGCAGTTTTAAGTGCCGATATTTGCAGCCCCAGTGGGACTCGAACCCTCGACCTCAGCAGGCAGAGTGCCTTGCTCTGGGGCCGCACAGGACACTTGATCCCGGTCATATCGGAGGGGTTTAAATGGGTTTAAATGAGGGCTCAGGGGAGTCGTGAGGGGGGGAATGAATGGCTGCCGTTGGGAGCAGCAGAGGGGCATTCTGGGAACTGGTAATGCTGAGGCCTTCCTTATGGCTCTCTGTGAGAAATGGAGGGAGTGTGACAGAAGCCAAATGGAGCTGACAGCCAACTGGTTTGACTTCCTCCAAGACACACACACGCACACACACACACACACACACACTCCACTTCCATCTTCTTCTTCTCCTCCTCTTCCATAATTTTGTTTTGGAAAAACACGAGCTCGTGTTCCGTCTCTCTGAGAGACACCAGAACTTTCATGTGTCCGTCCTGCTCCGACCCTGCGCTACTTAAAGACCTTTTGTTTGGGGGGGGGGGGGGAAGCAGATTTTTGGCAGGCGGCAGGTGCTGATAGGGACAAACTCCATAACGCAGAGCAAACCGTGTGCCAAGAGGCTAATGGCAGCCTGAAAAATGAATAATATAAAATGAAAGAGTGCGTGTGAGCTGGTTGAGCTCATCGGGGAGGAAAGTTTCCTCTCTGGACAGCAGTCACAAGTTAGAACCAGAACCATGATATCAGCTTTCACTGTGATCATCATACAACTGAGGTTACAATAAAGTTATCAATATCACAACTCTGTGTGGAAATACAAATTATCAATCTGGGAACAAAATATGAAAAGTAGTCGATTAAAAGTGGTATTTATTAAAAATAACAATATAGAAACTGCCTGAACCAGTCTCAGTGTAGTCCTGGTCCTCTATCAGACCTCCATCAGGACAGAGACCATCAGAGAGAAGATGAGAAGATTAATCACGATTAATCCAGCTGGTTTATTTGCTGTTAACAGCAGTTTGTGTCTCCACTTGTGAACCTCGGGATGTAGAATTCATCACGGTGCTGAAACCCGATCGCCGTTCGTTCCTGGGGGCCTCGCCCCCCCCCGTCCTCCCGGCGCTCTGCGTTTATGGCCAGCGTGCTACAGTTAAAGCTCGGCGGTTCGAGGCCAGACGGCTCTTTAACTGCAGCCAAACAGGCATTCCTCTACTTTTGTCACAGCCACCTCCTCCACACCACCGCCGCTGACGGAGGAAACAGAAGAAGAAGAAGAAGAAGAAGAAGAAGAAGAAGAAGAAGAAGAAGAAGAAGAAGAAGAAGAAGAAGAAGAAGAAGAAGAAGAAGAAGAAGAAGAAGAAGAAGAAGAAGAAGAAGGCAGGAAGCTGGAGGATGCTGGGAGCTGGATCAGACTCGGGTTCAGTTTCCATGACTGAGGAAATTCTTCAGCCGTGTAAGAAGATTATAAACAGCTCTGCTGACTCACGAGGAACACGGCGGCCTGCAGATGATCACGTTTTACATGTTTGACCCGTCACTGCTGTGACCAGTGATACCACGGCTGCAAGGTACAAGTACTCAAGTACAACTTCAGAAGTACTTCTGCTTACACGAATGCAGTCTTAGAGCCGTTGTATCTCATTTTCTCTTCTATTTTTAAATGACGGAGCCGGCGGAGGGTTAATATTCTCAGAAAAATAAATCGGAATTTTCCGATATTAAAGTTGCAAATTTACGAGAAGTCACAAGTTAACGAGAATTCTATTTTTAAATTCTCTGAGATTAAAGTCACAGATGTTAAAGACAAAATGTCATATGTTCGCTTTGAACGAACCAATGGCCTAAAATCTGAATCCTCTCTATGCGATCAACAGTACACACACACACACACACACACACACTGAATACATCCTTTCAAAATAAAAGCAAAGCGTACATTCAGACGGGGGAGATGAGGTGTGAATGGATCTCCTGTTGACGACTGACCTGGATGGAAACGACCAATGAGACGCGTCGAAGTGTCAAACAGGAAAGCAGAGGGAGGTTCAGAGGTGATGAGTCCTAATTACAGCAATTCAGAGGCAGTTAGACAGTTGAGTACATTTACTACAACTTCAAGTACAACTTCAAGGTTCTTGTACTTTAATTGCGTATTTCCATTTCATGAAACTTGTTATGTCTACTTACGACAGCATGTTCGGGCCATTGGTCATTTTCAATTATTTTTCTTTTGTAACTGAGGGAGAGGGACAAAATTCTTTTTCTAACTTTTTGATACTATATTTATCCCTTTAATAAAGAAACCACATTTGATTAAAGAAACAGTTGTAACTGTTTTACAGAAGTTTGTGTCTTCATCCTCAAACATCTCTGGAGAAGTTTTGTTCCTCTGAACCATCTCAGGAATGTTTCGTCCAACTGTCAACGCTCCGCTCATCAAATGGCGTTTGCGGAGGCGGCGACACTCCTCGGATACTTCACCATTTGACCAGAAGAAGAATGTAACAAAGTGAGCGGACCCCCAGAGGACAGGACACCTCGGAGCTCATCGTTACAGGAGCCCACCGTCCACGGGCCGGGTCCAGAATCTGAGAGTCTCAGCTGCTGGTCCCGTCAGAGACCCTCCGTCCACTCGGGGAGTCTCAGCTGGAGGAGGAGGAGACGCAGGGAATCAAACGGCCGGGCGAGGAAGGTAAACACTGAGCTGCTGTGATCTTAGCTGAGGTCTCCTAGTCTCCTGCAGGGACGAGGAGGAGGAGGAGGAGGAGGAGGAGGAGGAGGAGGAGGAGGAGGACCAGACCAGCCTGGAAACCAGTCTCCTTCACAGACAAGTTATTCTCCCAATTAGAACTCATGTCAAGTGTATTTAAACAGTCCGATATCACAAACTGGCCTCAAGGAAACTTTGGATGAACTTGAGTTAGTTGAGTTGAGTTAACTCAGAAGAATAATGTGAAATATAATAACAACATAATCCTCAAATAAAGAATGATGACGTGTGAAAAGGTCTCAAGCTATCTGGCAGAATATAAAGTCATTGATGAACACATGAATGTGTCAATAAAGATCAGAGGTGGAAGAAGTACTCAGATATTTTACTTCAGTAAAAGTAGAAATACCACAAAATACTGTGTTACAAGTTAAAGTCCTGGATTCAAAATGGTACTTCAGTAAAAGTACCAGATGAACAAAGTACTCTTTGTGAAGAATGGCTCCTTTCAAAGTGTTGTATTAGTGTAGAATATATTCTATTCTGTTGAATAGAATAATAAGTATAAAGTATCATGAAACGGATTCAAGTAAAGTACAAATATGTCAAAATTGCACTCAAGTAAAATGACTGTACTTGTGTTTCTCTCTTCTATTCTTCCGACCACTCAAAGCTCTTTAACCCGACATGTCATCATTCACCCATTCATATCCATTCATATCCATTCATATCCATTCATATCCATTCATATCCATTCACACCCATTCATATCCATTCACATCCATTCATATCCATTCATATCCATTCATATCCATTCATATCCATTCATATCCATTCATATCCATTCATATCCATTCATATCCATTCATATCCATTCATATCCGAGCTACACCTGCCCGTCACACCTAACACGCACACACCGTAGCACAGCGACGGGAGACATTACGGGTTAATAAGCGTCTCTGACCACGGACACACGGACACACGGACACACGGACCAGCGGACACATGGCCGAGCGGACACATGGCCCAGCGGACACACGGACACACGGACCAGCGGACACATGGACCAGCGGACACATGGCCCAGCGGAGCCGGGGATCGAACCGCCGATCCTCTGATTGAAGGACGCTGAGCCACAGTAACCTGAGTAAACGTGACATTCTACTCTTACTGTAGTATGAAGACCTGAGTGCTTCTTCCAGCTCTGATGAACTCTTTAAGAAACTTCACCGCGAGCTGAGAGGACGAGGATGATGATGAAGATGATGATGAAGATGATGATGAAGATGATGATGCTTTAAAGTGTGAAGAGCAGCAGCAGCGTGTTGACTCAGACTGTGGAGGCTCCTCAGGCCTTCAGGTTAAAGGGTGACGGACCACACAGAGAGGCCACACACACACACACTCACACACACACACACACGCACTCACACACACACACACACGCACTCACACACACACACACACACACACACAGTGTAATCTGAGTCTCATTAGTCTGTGATCTGCTCATCACAACATTAACTGCTGTTTAACACAACCAGCAGAGTGTGTTTACTGCTACCTGTGTGTTCAACACACACACACACACACACACACACACACACACACACACACACACACACACAGATATAAAGGACTGGATGTCACTCAACTTTCCTCAACTAAGTACTTATTTTTTATTCTTAATTTTTGGCTCTGAAAATTCATAAATAAACAGATATTTCACTGAAAATGCTGCTGCCGGGAGCTGAGATCTCATCCTCCCTCTGGAGCTCCGGATCTGGGTCTGTCCACGGTGGACCGGTCTCTGTTGGAGGATCTGGGTCTGTCCACGGTGGACCGGTCTCTGTTGGAGGATCTGGGTCTGTCCACGGTGGACCGGTCTCTGCTGGAGGATCTGGGTCTGTCCACGGTGGACCGGTCTCTGTTGGAGGATCTGGGTCTGTCCACGGTGGACCGGTCTCTGTTGGAGGATCTGGGTCTGTCCACGGTGGACCGGTCTCTGCTGGAGGATCTAGAAGTTCTTCTCAGTAACTTTAAGTTGTACTTTCTATCATCTCCAGGGTTGATCTGGGTGCTGAGGTGCGTTGCATTGAATGTCTTTTTGAGGTTTTCCTCTTGTGCTCTCTGTTATCAGGTGCTTTATAAATAAAGTGTTCTTCCCTTAAACACAGACAGGTTCTGGTTCTATTTAAAGCAGCATTGGTTTCCCTCTGAGAACTCGTATAACTCGAGTTATATAAACAAAGTTGACACTGAACGTCTCACGAGTTCAGATGCATCAGGTCTTTATTCCTCTCAGTAATCTAACTGGTTCCTCACTATGTCCTCGGTCTGGACCAGCAGATTCTCCTGATGTGTTCTGAGTGACGCAGACATAAGAGACGTGTTGATTGGTTGATCTGTGTGAGCGCTGCAGGTTCAGGAGACAGCGATCTGCACGATATCTGGGTCGTCACTATTCCCTCCATGTGGAGGAACAGGAGACGTTAATCTGTTCAGAGATCAACACTTCCGTCTAAAACAACCTGCTGGCTGCAGGAAACTACTCACTCACATCCATTACACCTGGAACTGGGAAATTAAACAAAAACATTTTGAGTATTTCTGCACCTTTAACACGTTACCCCCCGACACGTTCAACGTCGTCTTGTTCAGCTGGTCAAGTTCCCATGATCCGGGGAGCAAGAGGCCTAGCAACACTAACCGAGAGGGGGAGGGGCTTAGCGAACGCCACACCTCCAGATTATTTCACTTTGAAAAGACTCGCAGTCGTCAACCGACGCTGACTCAAATAGCTCCACAACACCTGGAAACACAAGCTGATGTTTTCCTCTTCACCGCATGTTTACAGGTCACAGGTGTAGTACAAGTACCAGCAGTATTACTACTGTGACAGTACTGGAGTGGAGTACTGTGGTATTAGTGTTAAAATTAATATCTTTCTGAGTTTAAAAGAATGAAACAAACCGACCTGATGCCTGACTTGCCTTCATCACGGTGGTCCGATTACCCACAGACCCCGAACGCCTCTCATGCGTAAAGAATGTGTTTCTGCCATCGCTGGAAATAGTCGTGTTTACAACCCCCCCCCCCCCCCCCCCGCTTCTCTCAGCATCATCATTCATCATTGGTTAATTTGTGCCACATAACACTAGCGGC
Organism: Ophthalmolycus amberensis; assembly: GCA_024529925.1. Taxonomy (NCBI): domain Eukaryota; kingdom Metazoa; phylum Chordata; class Actinopteri; order Perciformes; family Zoarcidae; genus Ophthalmolycus; species Ophthalmolycus amberensis. Next base: position 186,220 of record JAFEUB010001000.1, on the reverse strand, counting down.
ATCCATTTACCCTCCGGCCCTCACTGGACCACGCCGCGCTATATCGGTCTCTTTAATGAGCAAGGGGGGCATTCCAGAGGCTTTCTGGGTAATCACAGCGTCTGGCACAAAAAGGCATCCGGGGGGGGGGGCTCTCACTCTCACCGGGCCTCAGCACCAAACTCAGATTTACTTTCCTCCCATTTCAGAGGGCAACAACATCCTTCAAACGGCCCGGGTTCTGTTGTGTCCGATGAAGTTTACAACAGACAGAAAGCGGGAGCAGAGTGTAGACGGGGTGTCGGACCCCGTCACGAGCAGACTCTGGTGTCGGGTACCGGCTGTGAAACGGGGCGCCGCTGCAGGATCGGGTGTCCCGCGGTCCGATCGGTAATTGTATTTACCTTGTCTCTGTCTTCCCTCCATTAAGGGCGGTAATGAGCCGAGTTGTGAGCTGAGGAACTCTCTGCTGATGACGGTCCGGAGGATTCTTAATAGACAGCTGCTGGTGTGGAGAAGAGAAGTCCTGCTGATCTGTTTGACAGCTCTGACCAGCCGAGCCAACGCCGAGCCAACGCCGAGCCAACGCCGAGCCAACGCCGAGCCAACGCCGAGCCAACGCCGAGCAAACGCCGAGCCAACGCCGAGCAAACGCCGGGCCAACGCCGGGCCAACGCCGGGCCAACGCCGAGCAAACGCCGAGCCAACGCCGAGCCAACGCCGAGCCAACGCCGAGCCAACGCCGAGCCAAACGCCGAGCCAACGCCGAGCCAACGCCGAGCCAACGCCGAGCCAACGCCGGGCAAACGCCGGGCAAACGCCGGGCCAACTTGGTGCAAACTTGGTGCCAACTTGGTGCCAACTTGGTGCCAACTTGGTGCCAACTTGGTGCAAACTTGGTGCCAACTTGGTGCCAACTTGGTGCCAACTTGGTGCAAACTTGGTGCAAACTTGGTGCCAACTTGGTGCCAACTTGGTGCAAACTTGGTGCCAACTTGGTGCAAATGTCAGGCCAACATGGCGTCAATGATGGGCCAACGACGGGCCAACTTGGTGCCAACGCTGGGCCAACGTGGTGCTAATGTGGTGCCCATAACTAGTTTTTTTCCTAAATTTGAGACTTTAATCGATTATTTTCTTGCACATTCAGGACTCTACAGTCTCAGAGAATATTCAAGTTATATTTCTCGTAATTTTGTGAGTTTTGTCTTGTAAATTTCTGACATTTATCTCATATTCAG
>JAFEUB010001000.1:135000-180000 GCA_024529925.1 Ophthalmolycus amberensis | reverse complement strand
ACAAGATAGAGACCAGATAGAGACCAGATAGAGACCAGAGACCAGATAGAGACAAGATAGAGACCAGATAGAGACAAGAGACCAGATAGAGACAAGATAGAGACCAGAGACCAGATAGAGACAAGATAGAGACCAGAGACCAGATAGAGACCAGAGACCAGATAGAGACAAGATAGAGACCAGAGACCAGATAGAGACAAGATAGAGACCAGAGACCAGATAGGGACCAGATAGAGACCAGAGACCAGATAGAGACCAGAGACCAGATAGGGACAAGATAGAGACCAGATAGAGACAAGAGACCAGATAGAGACAAGATAGAGACCAGAGACCAGATAGAGACAAGATAGAGACCAGAGACCAGATAGAGACAAGATAGAGACCAGAGACCAGATAGAGACCAGAGACCAGATAGGGACAAGATAGAGACCAGATAGAGACAAGAGACCAGATAGGGACCAGATAGAGACCAGATAGAGACCAGAGACCAGAGACCAGATAGAGACAAGATAGAGACCAGAGACCAGATAGGGACCAGATAGAGACCAGAGACCAGATAGGGACCAGATAGAGACCAGATAGAGACCAGAGACCAGATAGGGACCAGATAGAGACCAGAGTCCAGATAGGGACCAGATAGAGACCAGATAGGGACAAGATAGAGACCAGAGACCAGATAGGGACCAGATAGAGACCAGATAGAGACCAGAGACCAGATAGGGACCAGATAGAGACCAGAGTCCAGATAGGGACCAGATAGAGACCAGATAGGGACAAGATAGAGACCAGAGACCAGATAGGGACAAGACCAGAGACCAGATAGGGACAAGATAGAGACCAGAGTCCAGATAGGGACCAGATAGAGACCAGAGACCAGATAGAGACAAGATAGAGACCAGAGACCAGATAGGGACAAGATAGAGACCAGATAGGGACAAGATAGAGACCAGATTCCAGATAGGGACCAGATAGAGACCAGATAGGGACAAGATAGAGACCAGAGTCCAGATAGGGACCAGATAGAGACCAGATAGGGACCAGATAGAGACCAGAGACCAGATAGACAAGATAGAGACCAGAGACCAGATAGAGACCAGATAGAGACCAGATAGGGACAAGATAGAGACCAGAGACCAGATAGACAAGATAGAGACCAGAGACCAGATAGAGACCAGATAGAGACCAGATAGGGACAAGATAGAGACCAGAGACCAGATAGACAAGATAGAGACCAGATAGGGACCAGATAGAGACCAGATAGGGACCAGATAGAGACCAGAGACCAGATAGAGACAAGATAGAGACCAGAGACCAGATAGAGACCAGAGACCAGATAGAGACAAGATAGAGACCAGAGACCAGATAGAGACAAGATAGAGACCAGAGACCAGATAGAGACAAGATAGAGACCAGAGACCAGATAGAGACAAGATAGAGACCAGAGACCAGATAGGGACAAGATAGAGACCAGAGACCAGATAGAGACAAGATAGAGACCAGATAGAGACCAGATAGAGACCAGAGACCAGATAGAGACAAGATAGAGACCAGATAGAGACAAGAGACCAGATAGAGACAAGATAGAGACCAGAGACCAGATAGAGACAAGAGACCAGATAGAGACAAGATAGAGACCAGAGACCAGATAGAGACAAGATAGAGACCAGAGACCAGATAGAGACAAGATAGAGACCAGAGACCAGATAGAGACCAGAGACCAGATAGGGACAAGATAGAGACCAGATAGAGACAAGAGACCAGATAGGGACCAGATAGAGACCAGATAGAGACCAGAGACCAGAGACCAGATATAGACAAGATAGAGACCAGAGACCAGATAGGGACCAGATAGAGACCAGAGACCAGATAGGGACCAGATAGAGACCAGATAGAGACCAGAGACCAGATAGGGACCAGATAGAGACCAGAGTCCAGATAGGGACCAGATAGAGACCAGATAGGGACAAGATAGAGACCAGAGACCAGATAGGGACCAGATAGAGACCAGATAGAGACCAGAGACCAGATAGGGACCAGATAGAGACCAGAGTCCAGATAGGGACCAGATAGAGACCAGATAGGGACAAGATAGAGACCAGAGACCAGATAGGGACAAGACCAGAGACCAGATAGGGACAAGATAGAGACCAGAGTCCAGATAGGGACCAGATAGAGACCAGAGACCAGATAGAGACAAGATAGAGACCAGAGACCAGATAGGGACAAGATAGAGACCAGATAGGGACAAGATAGAGACCAGATTCCAGATAGGGACCAGATAGAGACCAGATAGGGACAAGATAGAGACCAGAGTCCAGATAGGGACCAGATAGAGACCAGATAGGGACCAGATAGAGACCAGAGACCAGATAGACAAGATAGAGACCAGAGACCAGATAGAGACCAGATAGAGACCAGATAGGGACAAGATAGAGACCAGAGACCAGATAGACAAGATAGAGACCAGAGACCAGATAGAGACCAGATAGAGACCAGATAGGGACAAGATAGAGACCAGAGACCAGATAGACAAGATAGAGACCAGATAGGGACCAGATAGAGACCAGATAGGGACCAGATAGAGACCAGAGACCAGATAGAGACAAGATAGAGACCAGAGACCAGATAGAGACCAGATAGAGACCAGAGACCAGATAGAGACCAGATAGAGACCAGAGACCAGATAGAGACCAGATAGAGACCAGATAGGGACCAGATAGAGACCAGATAGAGACCAGAGACAAGATAGAGACCAGAGACCAGATAGAGACCAGAGACCAGATAGACAAGATAGAGACCAGATAGAGACCAGATAGAGACCAGATAGAGACCAGAGACCAGATAGACAAGATAGAGACCAGATAGAGACCAGATAGAGACCAGATAGAGACCAGATAGGGACCAGATAGAGACCAGATAGAGACCAGATAGAGACCAGAGACAAGATAGAGACCAGAGACCAGATAGAGACCAGAGACCAGATAGAGACCAGATAGAGACCAGATAGAGACCAGAGACAAGATAGAGACCAGAGACCAGATAGAGACCAGAGACCAGATAGAGACCAGATAGAGACCAGATAGAGACCAGAGACAAGATAGAGACCAGAGACCAGATAGAGACCAGAGACCAGATAGACAAGATAGAGACCAGAGACCAGATAGAGACCAGATAGAGACCAGATAGAGACCAGATAGAGACCAGATAGGGACCAGAGACAAGATAGAGACCAGAGACCAGATAGAGACCAGAGACCAGATAGAGACCAGATAGAGACCAGAGACCAGATAGGGACAAGATAGAGACCAGAGTCCAGATAGGGACCAGATAGAGACCAGAGACCAGATAGGGACAAGAACAGAGACCAGATAGGGACCAGAGACCAGATAGGGACAAGATAGAGACCAGAGACCAGATAGAGACCAGAGACCAGATAGAGACCAGATAGGGACAAGATAGAGACCAGAGTCCAGATAGGGACCAGATAGAGACCAGAGACCAGATAGGGACAAGAGACCAGATAGGGACAAGATAGAGACCAGAGACCACATAGAGACCAGTTAGAGACCAGAGACCAGATAGGGACAAGATAGAGACCAGGTAGACCAGATAGAGACCAGAAAGGGACCAGATAGAGACCAGAAAGGGACCAGATAGAGACCAGAGAGAGATCCTATAGACCCGATAGAGGCCCTATGGGACTTGAAAGAGACTCGATAGAGGCCCGACAGAGACCTGACAGAGACCTGACAGAGGCCCAACAAGGAGGAGAAAGATCCCCGACAAAGACCAGACACATTAGAGGAAAATGCAGAATATAAAAACAGTTTTTAGTTCATCAGATCTTAGCTTCTTCTTTTCTTCCATTAATTATTTCACGACCCCTCAGATTTGTCTGGTGACCCTTTGGAGGGCCCCGACCCTTAGGTTGGGATCTACTAGACCAGACTGACTGAATATGAAGTCAGGACGAAACAAGTCCTTTTACTTTTGATAATTTAAGTACATTTTGTTAATACTTTTCTACTCTTATGGATGCAACGTAATGAAGTATTTCTACACTGTGACATTAGTACTTTTACCTTCATAGAGGATCAGGAGTACTTCTTCCAGCATCATGAGTACTTCTTCCAGCACTGAGCTTCACTGACATTACGCTACAGTGAAGCTGCTGTTAAAGCAGCTTAATGCAGCTGATCCTTCACTGTAAACACTCATGACAAGAGGAACATAATATTTATCTGCTCTACAAAATAAAAGTGCATCGAGAAACGTCTGATGTTAAAAAGAAGAAAGCAATAAAAGGAATCACGTGTTTTATTGTTGATCTGATTATTATTCTGTAATAAAGTTGTTGTTTCTCTGTGGCTGCACCGGATGAACTTGAGCAGCTGACCGGGAAACAGTCGATCTCTTCGGGCTAAATGTCTCCTCCGATGACGGTTCAGGTCTCCTGGAGGAAAGACGCGCTTACTGTCCACAGCCCGCGGGTGTCGGGCCGTTTATTGCCCGTGATTCACCGCTCAGGTTGTGGTGTTCATGTCAGTTACGTGTCCTGGACTGAGCTTCTCGCGGTGACATCACCGAGCCCGCGGTTCAGAGGCTGAAGTGCAGAACGCACCGGAGCTCCGCGGGCAGCCGGGTCAGACACAAGCTGCAGGCCGCCGCGGAGGAGGCTCTGTGCGGCGTGAGCAGCCGGCTGTGGGACGGAGAGTACCGGCTGGAGGCTCTGGTAGGAGACACATGGAGGTCTGCTCTGTGGGACAGATATACACAAGTAGGCCTAGAAATACCAGGTACTTGTACTGTCATTGAGTAGTAGATTCAAATATATGAGATATTGTACTTTTTACTGTACTACACCTCAGAGGTACATATTGTACTTTTTACTGTACTCATCCCCCTTTAATCCCAAAAGTATATGAACAGTTTAAAACAGCAGTAAAATGCAACGCACACAGTAATGCAGAATTTATTAGAATTAAATGTGAAATCCTGAAAAAGGCCAGAACACCTAAATATATATAAAAGTACAAATCGTGATGTTTGACTCAGCAGATGTGTCTCCGATCGTGTACTGATGTTAATGAGCCTCCAGGTTTGAGCTGTCGACATGTGAGCAGTGCATTGTGGGATACTGAGGACCAAAGGGCTCAGGCTGCAGTCCTCAGAGCTTTTGTGGCTTGTTTTCCTTTTATGTTCAGTCCTGAAATGCAAAAGTCAGAAAGAGGGCACGTGAAGCCGCTGTTTCATGAAGTCACAGTTCATCATCACATTGATGATGACCTGACGATCAGAAACTAAGAACAGAGCTTTAAGATGAGCATGGAAACAATGATTGCATCTCTTGTCAGAATAAAGAGTAAGACGTGGATCAGTGGGCACTTGCATCTCTTTGCTTCCCTGCAGGAGTTGCTCCCATTGAAATGAAGGAAGGTGAAGTGATGGAAAACAGACTAAATCAACTTTCTAAGTGAAATGTCGACAGTTTATCGCTGAGTGTCCATAACTGCTCACGACGAGGTGATTATGTGACGGTTCACTGTGAGCATCACTGGTTTTCTCTCCTGCAGGCCCGTGTGTTTGAGCGCGACGATGCCGCTCGGCCCCGCGCCGCTTCCTTCTTCCACCAGGAGGCGCTGAAGCAGCGGCAGGAGGCCATGAGGCCATGAGGCCATGATGGGCTACCTGCTCAGCGGGGGGGCAACTACTGCGGCAAAGACGTCCAGGTATGTAAGAAATTTGAGCATAGAACTGTGTGTTCAGTAGATATAATAAAAGTGATTCATAATTCATATTTAAGAATTCATAATTAGTCATAAACATAAGTGTTTTGGAAATGCATAAGTAAGATAAGCATGAAGTGTTTTAGGGTTAGTAGCTGACAGTCGGACTGAAGACATGAAGCTTGTGCCAGAGTTGCAGGGTCTTGTCTATTGTATGGAATGTTTATCACAGAGGGATTGGACAATAGCTGACAGTCATTGAATGTGTTCGTAAACTCAGGGACAGAAAGGAAGACAGGCGTTTACAGAAGTGCACCTGGAAGTTAGCCAATAGGAATTGGGATAAATGGAAGGGGAGGAGTTTCGAACGGATATGAGGGCGGGAGCTAGAAAAGACTTTTTCTGTCTCTGTTAGTGGTCGTCCCGAAGGAATGGATGTGTCCCCTGGGACCAGAGGTAGTTTTTTGCAAATGTGGGTTAAATAGTGTAATATTTAATAGGAGTAATGTACTCCATTGTATCACTGTAATCGTGCTTGCATCAGTGGGATTAAATTCCTTTAATTGTAAACCAGTGTTGGTAGATTTATTATCGCAGCGTGTCCACTGTGAACAGCAGCGGGACATGCGCTCTGGCCTACCTCGTTGTGGAGCAGACGCAAGCTTCCACAGGTACTCGCTGGTACTCGCTGGTACTCGCTGGTACTCGCTGGTACTCGCTGGTACTCGCTGGTACTCGCTGGTACTCGCTGGTACTCCACTTTAAGCTCACGTCACCTGCTGCTGTCATTGAGGCGGAGGAAGTATTCCTCTACTGCAGTAAAAGTACTTATACAACATGATAAGAATACTCTGTGACTGGTAAAATACTAATACCACACTGTAATACTCTGTGACAGTTAAAGTACAATGTCACAGTAAAAGTCCTTATACAACTTGGTCAGAATACTCTTACAGTAAAAGTTCTAATAGTACACAGTGAAAATACTCTCTTACAGTAAAAGTGCTAATACCACAGTGTACAAATACTCTGTTACCGTAAAAGTACTAATACCACAGTGTAACAATATTCTTTTACAGTAAAGGTCTTGCATTCACAAATACGCAGTACAATCAACAAAATGTACTTGTTATGTATCAAAAGTACTGGCAGAACGTCGCTGTTATTGCTGTTTAGTTCTTTGACTGTAGTGTGTTGTAGTCGGTGTCGACTCATTTAAATGACTTTATGTAAACAAACTCATGTTGAGTAGAACCTGAAACCAGAGATAGAGGTACTGCAGTAGAAGCTGTGCAGTACTTCAGTAAATGTACTGAGTTACTGTCAGAGGTCAGAGGTGAAGCGCGGGCGGGGGAGGGGCGCTTCAGCCCTTCCTCGTTTAGATGATCCGCTACCAAGAAGTCGATTTCAAACGGAATTTACGATCTGAACTTTATCTGAAGCTCGAGTCTGTAACAGCGTTCTCCTTTTACTCCCCAGCAACGTCCCATCAGCAGGATTTACGGGTTCCTCCTGAGCCGTCCTTCATCCTGTCAGAGCAGGTGTCTTCATCGCTTCTTGTTTTTCCTCGTCTTCATTCAGAGGGAGGGCGGGGGAGTTACGAGCCCACGAGGCTGGAGGAGGAGGGAGGGGAGGTTAGACCCCTGGAGACCTGAAACCCTGACTCTGGCCTAAAGCCAGTCAGGGTGTACATTCCCCCCCCCCCCCATCCCCCCGGAAAATTGGCGAGATTAATGCTGCGGCAGAGGGACAGTGGTTGCTGATGGCGTTTCCAGATGGTCCAGCGGGCGGCGGCGGCGTTCGCGCGTCGCAGCGTGGCCTCCGGGTTTTATGACTCGTGTAAAATCGTTTCAGGGCCGAGGGCCCCCGAGGGCCCCCGAGTCCAGTCAGCAAGCAGTTGGGACCTCGTTATCCGTCTCTCAAAGACGACCTCAACGAGACGACGACAGCCTCGCTTCACTTCAGGCTCCTGTTATTCTATCAAAATAAAGATGATGCTGATTTAAGAGAGTTAATGTTCCAAGAGACGGATCGACTAAACGCTGAAATGTTCTGGTGTTCAGACCAGGAGACAACCTCCGGTTCTGCAGAGTGAAGCCACAGCTTCACGTGTTAAAGCTGCATTCTCTCTAATGTCCACCAGGGGGCGACTCCTCTGGTTGTATAGAAGTCTATGAGAAAATGACTCTACTTCTCTCTTGATTTATTCCCTCAGTAAACATTGTAAACATGAGTTTATGTCTCAATCTCTAGTTTCAAGTCTTCTTCAATACAGCATGATGTTCATTTAGTACATTATGGTCCATTTAGAGTCACACAGACCATGAAGCAGGGTTTAGGGAATAGTTCATTTAACGAAGGTTTAGGTTGAGGCAACAAAACCACCAACAGTTGAATATTCGTCTCCTTGGATATTATAGAGTTCATCACTCGCTCTGACTCGTTGTGTCGCTGAACACAAACCCAACAGCTTCCATTTGGGGACTATTTCACATCTGCTGTGCCACTGGGCTGGTTGATACGCCGTGTTTGACCTTCCAGAACCCGCTCTGTGAGGCCGTCTGCTCGCTGCTACCGGCTCTGGAGCTGCTGCTGCTCCAGCTGAAGGAGGAAGTGGGCGTCCTGGTCGAGCTGAGCGAGCTCGCCCGCCACCACGGAGACCCGCACGCCGCCGGCGTCGTGAAGAACCGCTTCCTGACCGCCTCAACCTGCTGGGAGACCTGCTCACCAGCGGCCGGCGGGTGGGCTGCACCCAGGACCAGACGGAGGAGGAGCTCACCAGATGATGGTCGGATCAGGCAGAGGACGTCTCCGTTGATTAGACATGCTACTCTGTCGTTTTCTGTCAAAGTTACAATCAGATGCTCTCCAAAGGACCAGGTGACATTTTGGGGAATTAGCTTGTCAGCAATCTTCCCCAGAGTCCAGATGGATATTTGTGTCATCTCACTGCCATCAACACACAGCTGTGTTCTACACGTGTATTTATTCTCTCTTTAACACACCGTTAGCTACCGTTAGCTACCGTTAGCTACCGTTAGCTACCGTTAGCTCGTGACGCGTTCATGCTGTTGAATGTCTCGTGGTGTTGGTTTCTTCTCTGTGACGTGTGATTGGAGACGTTGATGAAAGGTTGATCACGATTGATGAACATGGAAAACGAGGTTTAGCTAACGGAGTTAGCTCCGACAGGACAATTAGCTCCGGCGCTCCCAGCAGGGTCACAACATGAATATCAGAGGAACTTTAACACAAATAAATGTGTTCAAACTGTCAAAATTAAAATCCAAACACACTGAGAACTACATTGACATCTATGGGAAGAATAAATTCATGTTTTGCAAAGTAAACGTGTTTGCCGGTCTGTTAACAACTTACATGTTAAAATGATTTGTCCGAAGATCTGAGCAGGTGATCAATGCTAATATGAATCATTTATATATCGCTACATTTTGAACAATACCAATGTTTGACATGAACGTGACGTATAGAACGACAGGAAGTAGTTTGTTGGTCGACATCTTTTGTAATCAGTAGTATTTATACATGGTTCCTGCTGGTACTCTGTTTGTGAACTTGTGTATTCTAACATATAACGTGTTTTTATTTTGTAGTATTTGTCCACCGAGTATTCAGTGTCAGACGGAGCTCCGTGTGAAGGAGAAGACAGGATGTGTGATGTTTGTTCTGCACAATAAAATAAAGTTCGATAAAGATTTATAGAACTTTGCATTTTTTTGTCATTCAAGTTTTTATTGAAAATGTTTGGATTTGTCAAACAATATAAAAACATTACAACCATAAAGATAAGTAGATTAAAGAGTACATATCAGCATGAACAGCAGCAACAATGCTGATCATTTGATACAACATACTGTTCCCTTTACATCTCAGCTATGAAGGATGTTCAAGATTATCACAAGATGTTTCTTATCTTGAACTGAAAAGTCTCAGAAAACTTTTGACGATAAAGTTAGAAAAACTGATTTTCGGCAACCAACTTTCCCTGAATCAGCACTGTTTCATGTTTGAAAAATAACTATATGTAAAAATCAGTGAATTTAAAGGGTCATTCTGCATTTTCTGACCATATAACTGATGTTTAGGAGCATTACTCTCATTCAAACAAACCTTTATTAGCAGCTGAAAACAGGAACAGCGTGTATTTAGTTGTTAGTCTCCTGCATTGAAAGACCCGTCAGTCATCTTCCCGGAGTGATGGTGATAATCCTTTGAGCAGAGGGTTTGAATATCTTCTCAAACACTCCGAACCGTCCGTCCCATGTGCGTAGAGGAGCTCTGCAGCGCCCTCCAGCGGCAGCTCAGGAGAACTGCAGCCAGCAGCAACTGCTGCACGTTTTATTAAAATCAATAATCTGCATTTATAAGGTTTCTGGAAGGAGTCGGTGCAGTGATGATGAAGAGGAGGAGGAGGAGGAGGAAGTGGAGGAAGGAAGCGAATCTCTGGTCTAAAACTAAACGTTATTACTTTATTACTGAGTTTACACGTTCATTCAGTATTTACGCTCTTTAATGAATGAGTGAACATGAATATGAGTCATGCATGAAGTCCTTTCTGCTCATGTTGGGTGTGACAGTCTTTTGATTAGTTTTACTTTCATACAATTTTTTGGTTTTTTTTTTCTTCAGTTTTTTAATTTTCGTTCAAAAATGACAAAACAGCCACGAGGTCAAAGGTCAGCTGATAGGATCTATGATAGGAACCTCAAATTTAAATATTATTTATTTATGAACAGGAACAACTTTGAATATATATTTTTGCCCAAACTTGATTACCTTTATAATATTCTAGCTGCTGAAATCACATTTAGTTTGTTTAGTTTTGATTCATAAACTTTGGTTTTCTTTCTTTTCTTTTAATATAACAAATTAGAAATTTCGATTTCTTAAACATCAGATGAGCTTTTATTTCAACATGTTTACTGTTTTGTTTTATGCACAATTATCTTCAATGTATTTAAATGTCTTTCTTTCCCTTTAAAGTCATTATTTTACGTTCTTTCGTGTATTTTACATTCAGTGGGTCTTTCTATTAGTTTCGGCCTCTGATTACATTTTTAATAATTTTTCCCAAACCGGCCTCATCAATCCACGTTCACAGACAACCTTTTATGTAAATACCACGTTTCTTTATGAATGAACTCGGTGAGTATTTGTCCACAATAAGTAACAAACATTGAGGTACTTTGTACTTCTTCCCCCACTGAGAGCAGCAGTATATTACCCTGCTGTTACTGCTCTGTTACGGGTAATTGTACACTAATTACCGTGAAGTTGTAAACCCCTCCCGCTGCCAGCTGATTGGCCAGACCCCAGATGAGCTCACGGGGCTGACCCCGCCCCCCCACTGGTGTCGCTGGTATAAGAGGCTCCAGGTCAACAGCTGAGAGGACAGAACAGAGTGACAGGACTCCACATTCCCAGAAACAAACACACTGACAGCTCCACGTCCTCCCACTTCTGCTTCTGTCCTGGATTTCCTTCTTCTTCTGTGGTGTGTGTTTTGGGACTTGGAACCATGGAGCTGTCGGATATCTCTTTCCCCATCCCCGCCGCCGATGATTTCTACGACGACCCGTGCTTCAACACCAGCGACATGCACTTCTTCGAGGACCTGGACCCGCGGCTGGTCCACGTGGGCCTGCTGAAGCCGGACGACTCCTCCTCCTGCTCGCCCTCGCCCTCCCCTTCCTCCACCTCCTCTTCGTCCTCCCTCCTGCATCTCCATCACCGCGCCGAGGCGGAGGACGACGAGCACGTCCGCGCGCCCAGCGGGCACCACCAGGCGGGCCGCTGCCTGCTGTGGGCCTGCAAGGCCTGCAAGAGGAAGACCACCAACGCGGACCGGAGGAAGGCGGCCACGCTGCGCGAGCGCCGGCGGCTCTGCAAGGTGAACGACGCGTTCGAGAACCTGAAGCGCTGCACGTCGGCCAACCCCAACCAGCGGCTGCCCAAAGTGGAGATCCTGCGCAACGCCATCAGCTACATCGAGTCCCTGCAGGCGCTGCTGCGCGGCGGGAAGGACGACGGCTTCTACCCGGTGCTGGAGCACTACAGCGGGGACTCCGACGCGTCCAGCCCCCGGTCCAACTGCTCCGACGGAATGGTGAGTTCAGGGACCGACAGGTGTTTCTCCCGCGTGTCTTTACGCACGGACACGTTGCGAGGTTCACTTTGGTTTCTCAGTATTTACTTTGATTTAATTTTCTTTTGTTTCAAACATTTAGTTGGATGTGTTCTCTAAATTCCATTCATCACATTTTTTAAAACTATTCCCACGCGACATTGTGGCTCATGGAACTCTACTTTACATATTCATGTTTTAAAAGATATATATATATATATTTCTTTCTCAAGGATCATTGTCTCTTATTTTGGTGGTCTACAGCTGGTATAATCCTCCAGAGATAAAGACAGTCTGCACTCTTATTCAATCTCATTTAAGAAATATCTGTAGTTTAGGGTCAGAAGGAAAAGTAGTTTAAATGCAACATTCATCAACATGTTTTTCGTTGGATCTCATACATGTTGTGTTAAATAAACAGAGGGCCGATCGACATGTTCACGTTTAAAATAAACACGTTTGATGTTTTTAAATCGTTTTAAATGTTATTTACGAATTTACGAATTTTAACGAATGTATCGAACACATTCAGAAGCTGCGTTTTGTTTTTAATTATTTGATGATTTTTATTTTCTTTGTTCTGCAGTAATTGAAACCTTTAAAGAAAATAAACATTAGACTTTGTTTAAAATACATTCTGCCTTTTCTAAAAGTTATTATCCACTTTTCTTTTGGAGCGACAGCTCAACATTCAGGCTTCGTGTTTTCAGAAGTTATGCAGAAATGTTACTGAAATATTTATGAATTCTTTCCTTTTGTGTTTTCTCTACAGACGGATTTTAACGGCCCGACCTGTCAATCAAACAGGAGAGGAAGTTATGACAGCTCTTATTTCTCAGAGACTCCAAACGGTAAGAAACCTGAAAGGACTTATTAAAATCATATTATTATATTATAATAATGACGATATTATTACAGCTAGCAGGACAAATGGCTTCTGATTGATGGTAAAACAAAGAGTGAGAGAGAAACAGAAGAATTAATAAAAACAGCAACTTAAAACAAATCAAATGTTCACGCTGATGTCTAAATTATAAAAAGAGATTTTTGTTTTAAAAAAAACAAATTAGCCGAATGCTTTTTTTATTGGCAAACATTTTGTATAAATTAAAATATTACTAGAAAATCTAATTAGTTTAATCAGCTATTAATTCATGTTAAATAATCATAATTTAACATAAATACTGAGCTTTTATTGGGAGACATCTCGTTAGAATAATCCAGATATGAATAAAGAAACAGTTTGTTTTTATTATTATTTACAGTAAAACGATTGGAATCAAACAGATGAAGTGAAAGCAGCACAATAATAGAAACATTGACTTCTGTGTTAAACTTGAATAATGAAACTAATCAAACAGTTGAACCAACAGACAGAACAGATGTTCATGATGTTTTGGATCAGGACGTGTTTGTTGTGAAAGAAAACATTGAAACGTTAATAATAATTCCTGCTTCTGAATCTTAACTGATGCTTTGTGTGTTCAGGCGGTCTGAAGAGTAACCGGAGCTCCGTGGTCTCCAGTCTGGACTGTCTGTCCAGCATCGTGGAGCGGATCTCCACCAACAACAACAGCAGCAGCCTGCTGCCGGCTGCCACCTCCACCACCTCCGCCGCCGCGGGCCCCGGGGCCTCGCCGCCGGAACCCGCCACCCAGGCAGCGGCCCCGGGGCCCGTCCAGGTCCCCTCCACCTCGACCGGCAGCCAGGACCCCAACCTGATCTATCAAGTCCTATAGACCTTCACACCCAGGACTTTACCACACACACACACACACACACACACACACACACACACTTTTCATTTCATTTAATTCAATTTGAAAACTACTGAACGGAGTCTTCAAACTGTTTTATCAGCGTTTTATAATTTACAAACAAATATCTGTTTTTATTTCCTGAAGCTGAAATGTATGGAAGCTCAGGAAATAATAATAATAATAATAATAATAATATTTGAGTGTGAAAGATCATTCGTGACTTTTGAATCTAAAAACTATCTTAAGTTTCTGATGTTGCAGAGTCTTCATCGGTAGATGGACTTTGATATTTTATAGATTTCTTCGTCACTGAGCAAACTCCACGAGCTGATGAAGATCAGAGATATAATCAAAAGATCTGGAAATAAACCTCGAGGTTACAACAAAAACTTTATTTCCAAATATTCATTTTTAGTCTTAATTTAACAATTTAAATGAGGAATGTTGAGAATAAAAAAATCTCAGTGTTTCAGCGACAAATAATAATCACAAAATAAAATTAGAATTGAATTGATTATATCGTTATTTAAGCTAATACTCTTATTTAGAAAAATAAGATTAAAAGGGGGAATATAGAAAGTAAATGTTAATAAATGTCCAGTAAGAGTTGATCATCATTCCAAAGTTTCCGTCCGTTTTATTTCCTGCAGGAATGATCTTCCACAGCTCAACATGTTTCACCCCCAGATTCTACTTCCTGCTGTTAAAACAAGCACGTTTTATATTTAGTGTACAAACCACTTGAATGCTGGGAATTGTAGTTTGTTTTAAACTGATGAATACAATCAGTTCGGTTCTCTCTAAGTTATGAGGAAACATTTTAAAGGCTCAGTTTGAGTCGTTCAGACGGAGGCCAAAACACGAGAAAACATCCGTTTACATTCCTCCACGTTCGTCCATCTGAAGTCATAAGAAGCCCAGCTGTTCATAAAACTAGCTGTTCATAAAACTAGCTGTTCATAAAACCAGCTGTTCATAAAACCAGCTGTTCATAAAACTAGCTGTTCATAAAACCAGCTGTTCATAAAACCAGCTGTTCATAAAACCAGCTGTTCATAAAACCAGCTGTTCATAAAACCAGCTGTTCATAAAACTAGCTGTTCATAAAACCAGCTGTTCATAAAACCAGCTGTTCATAAAACCAGCTGTTCATAAAACCAGCTGTTCATAAAACTAGCTGTTCATAAAACCAGCTGTTCATAAAACTAGCTGTTCATAAAACCAGCTGTTCATAAAACCAGCTGTTCATAAAACCAGCTGTTCATAAAACTACATCTGCAGTAATCCTGATATTTTCGGACGATGTCGTACAAACCTGCAGGAATCAAGAAGTGGAGCGTTTGGCTGCAGTCGGCACAGACCTCCTTCCTGTCACTTTATTTAGGACCACGTTTCTGTTTCTGTACATATTATGTAAATAAGAGCTGATTTGTTCCAACTGGACGTATTAATTATGTATTTAATGTTTCTGTCTGTGCTTTTGTTTGTTGTGAAAATGTTAAACTTTATATTTATACATCTGAAAAACTGAGTGAAGGTCGAATGACAAATAAATGAACCTGCTTATTTATACTAAACCACGACTCGGCGTCTTCATTTCTTCATTTCTCTTATTTCATGATTCATTATTTCACTTTTTTATTTTCAGGGAAATGAAAGTGTTTGTGGTGAAGTTACACAATAAACAACAAACAAATATATTGTAGATATTTACTTTTTAGATATAATATTTAAACATGAATTTAAATATTAATTTAACTGCTTTTAACAGAAGAACGACATTTATAATTTAGTTTAATTATATTTACATTTTTTCTAAAGGTTCTATCTACAGCTCTATCTATATTTATATAGCTATATATATATATTTATTTATATAGCTATATATATATATTTATATAGCTATATATGTGTATATATATATATATATATATATATATAAATATCTTATAAATAGCTGCAAAATAAATAATAATAAGATGATTATTATCCGTCATCAGGAAAATTTAATTTAGAATGAAGTGAACATTTAAATAATTGTCACACATTGTCTCAAAGAGCTGCAGCGCCACCGTGTGGTTAAATGAAGAACTGCATGTGTTTCAATCTCATTCTCACTGTAAGTTGCATTTATTTTAATGGACGTTAATTCTGGAGAAACACTTCACATGTTATACGATAATTGATCCTCTTTCAGTGGAATCACATGGTGATGAAATCGTGTGTCGAGACACAATTACGTCGTCTAATATCTCACATTTCTCTGAAAATCGGATTAATTATCATGATATATTTGTATCATGATATATTTGTATCATGATATATTTGATAACAACCCCAGTGGTGAAAAGTACACAAGTACAGATCTGGTGTACTAGTACTTCTACTCCACTAGTATTCAGAGGTAAACTACATTTATCTGACAGCAGTAGTTACTTTACAGATTCAGACTATTAAAACAATATATAGTTATATAATATATAGTCAACTAATAAATGAAGTAATATTATAGATTAAACTATCCAGCAGTATATATTTCTACACTGTAGTATTACTTATTTTACTGAAGTTACATATCCGAGTACTTCTTCCACCTAAACATGAGCACAAACAAAACTTCAAACTTCCATCATCATCATCGTCACCATCATCCTCACCATCATCATCATCATCCTCACCATCATCATCATCACCATCATCATCATCCTCACCATCATCGTCACCATCATCATCCTCACCATCATCCCCACCATCATCCTCATCATCATCCTCACCATCATCATCATCATCATCACCATCATCATCCTCATCATCATCCTCACCATCATCATCATCATCCTCACTGTCATCATCATCATCATCCTCACCATCATCATCATCATCCTCACCATAATCCTCACCATCATCATCATCATCCTCACCGTCAGCATCATCATCATCCTCACCATCATCATCATCATCATCATCGTCACCATCATCATCATCATCATCATCCTCACCATCATCATCATCATCATCATCATCATCATCCTCACCATCATCATCATCATCATCATCCTCCTCACCATCACACCACATGAGGTAATGTTTTTTGAGACGGTGTTAAACCCTTCAGAATAAACCTTTTTTCACAGGAGACACTTTTCCCCGTCACAATAAAAGCTGAGGTGCTAATAACACTAATGATGTTTAAGTGTCCCAGTGAGTCAACACAGCTTCTGTTTTCAGCATGTTTTAGTTTGGAAACACCAGGAATTCAGAAAATGTTGAAATATTGCAAAACAAACAACATAATGTGTGACACTGGAGGAATATATGAAAGTGAAGATGTTCTGTTGAATCACGGTGGAACACAAACGGCTGTTTCGCCTCTTTCAGTTGTTGCTTTGAGTCTTCTGAGCTGTTCTGTGTTTCTGTGTCATTGTCAATCTCGTTGTCATTTTGTTTCTCTTTGAAGCTATTTTGCCCTTTTTTCTTACTCTCTTTGTAGTTGTTTTATGTTTACTTTGGTAATTCTGAGTCTCTTTGTAGTTGCTTTGTAGCATTTTGTAGTCGTTTTAAGTCTAGTTGTTTTGTTATCTTTGTGTCTCTTTGTAGTTGTTTTGTGTCTCTTTGTAGTTGGTGCTGTTGAATGAAGGCTGGGACACGGTCTTGCGCTATGAGGTCTGACAATTTGTGTCCAATTGTAATCGTTTTGTTTCTTTGTTGCTTTAAGACTCTTTGTAGTCATTTTGTGTCTCTGTGGCTATTCGTCCCTTTTTCACAGCCACGAGTCTCTTTGTGTCACTTTGAAGCAGTTTTGCATCTTTTTAGTTGATCTGTCATCTTTGTGTCTCTTCGTAGTTCTTATGTTTCTTTTTGGTCATTTTGTCGTTGTTTTATGTTTCTTTGTGGCTATTCAGCCCTTTTTCTTAGTTGTTTCGAGTATCGACTCTTTGAAGCTTTGAGGTCATTTTGTGTCTCTTTGTGGCCATTGTGCTCCTTTAGTCATCGAGAGTCTCTGCGCGTCACTTTGAAGCTGTTCTGCATCTCTTGTTAGTTGTTTTGGTGTCTTTGTGTCTCTTTGTAGTTGTTTTATGTGTCTTTGTGGTCGTTAGGAGTCTCTTCCTGGTTGGTATTGGCCGATTGAATGAAGACTTGAACACTTGAACTATTGGGTACGACACATGCTGCGTGTGACCGGAGCTGTGATGTTGGAGGGTTGCAGCCGTCGGCTGTAGCAATAGAGACATCGCTCATTCAGCTCAGTGAAACGTGTTGATTGCATCAAAACTGAACAGTAAAAACAAGCCAAGGTTGATTCTTGATTTTAAAAACCTTCTTTAACTTGTCTGACTCGTTCTCAAATCACTTCCCAACTAAAATCATCATAGCAACCAAGCAGTCGTGAAAACGAGCTCAACGTTCAGAGGTTTCTGCCGCTCTGAACTCTGCTGAGCTTTATAGACTCACCTGAACACAGGTGAGCAGTCAGCAATCACACAATCACACACCTGTTTGCTGTTGTCTCAACCAGGTGGTGAGTAACGAGAGTGACAATTATTGGATTCAAGCCTCTAAAAAATAGAAATAGTAAAAGAATAATGATGAAATCTTATTACCTCTTGAACACGACAGCCCCCGCTAGAGGGGGGTGGGGGGGTGGTGTACTTGTGTACAATTCACTTTTGCGATACGAATTTAAAAAAAAATAAATAAATAAAAATACCTGTGTAACAAAGACATTCTGGGCGAAACAACCACGGGAGCCATTTTACACACTGCAAAACACAATTATACATGAACTAAGATCATATCTAGAAGAATACTACAAGTTTTACCACAAAACCACGTTTTTCTGGGCAAAAAACTGCAGTACTATACTCTTTGTTTTGGTCTCTGATGAGAAAGCACGGAGCGATTTTGGCGGATGAGCACATCCAGAGGACTGTGCTTCGACCCCGCTTCGCGTATCGTTTTCGGAATTACTCTCTTTCAAACCGTTCAAAAGTTATGGGGATACATGCCAATATCAGCCACAGGTCACGACAAAAAATATTGGGTAAAAAAAACTTACGTTTTGATGATTTTATGGACGAAAAACGGATATTTTCCAGCGGATTTTGGCGCAGCTGTGTCCGCCATGTTGTGCTGTGTGTCTGTGTCTGATATCAATGCGCTGGCGCACTGAATGAGGAAATGGCAGGAGAAACTGTGAGCTGGACCAATCCATGTTGGGAGGGGGGTTCGCCCAGCATTTTCCGATTTTTAGTCAGTAAATAGACAAGGAGATTGTCAAACACCCCCACATGGCTCCCGGTGGACTATCCCACATCGAAAAATGTGTTTTTTGTGAAAATCGAGCAGGCACAGCCCATTTCACAGTCCATTTTACAGTCACACAGACACAAATTATGATTCATGTTTTTATGATTGACAGATATGATATTCATAACTGCTCAAAATTATTCCAAATGGTGTCAAACTGCTTTATTAGGATTATTGAACACTCTTAGTGATAAGAAAAGTGAATATATAGTTAATATTTACTTATATACTATATCAAATTTGAATACAGCAATGCAACCAAATGCTTTCAAAAATGATAATTTAGCATGCCTTTGCTTGGTTTATGCTGGCCTGCTTCACTCAATCTAAGTCAAATCAGTTTTAGAGACTGTAAAACCGGTTGTGCTATGACTGTGGGTATGTCATTGAAATTTTTAGGCTTTATTTCAAGTAATATTTTAGACACAAGTGCTTTTTTTCAGGCGAACCTGAAAACTTTTTCGATTTGAGCTGTGCCATATGTGTATTTGTTAAAGGAACCAGTAACATATACACAATTTTACAGATATCAGCACATCTCACAAGTGTTACCTGTATTATACAATCAAAAAATTATTAAAATAGACCTTGTAGTTGCAGAAATACACTCTCTTTAGTATGGGTATGCAATTGTCGAGCAGAGGCCTAAAAATAGGGGCAGTGTTCAAGAGGTTCAGTGCATGAAGTGAGTTTTATGACCAACATCTGATGAATCTGTGTGTCTGTAGAGTTTTTCTTTTTAAATATATATATTTTGCAGCGTTTGTATGTTTTCATACTGAAAACAATAATATAAAACCCTAAAAACATTATTCTTTACTTCTACTGCTGAGAGCATTTGGGTCAAATAAAGACGTGTGAGACTTTGCGCTAGTTATTTAAATGCAGAGCCTCCAGAAATCCTGCTGACGAAGTTCGATTCAACTCTGCAGTCAGAAAACAGTGTTGAACAAACGACTGTCTGAAAAATACTGAACTTTATTGATATCTGAATGACAACAGCTCTACAGACATGGCTTGAAGTGTCACACTTTATTTACAAAACTTCTGAGAACCAAACAGCTGAGGGCGAGGAAGCGTGATGGCGAATCGAGTTTTTCTTTGTTTTGTTTTAATTCCTATTGAACAGCAGCTAAAGGCTCCTGGTTGCGTGCGTCAGGACGTGGGTTGGAGTCCACCTCAGCGTTACTTCTTCTTCTTCTTCTTCTGAGCTACGAGCTTCGTCGCCGCCGTGTGCGTTGTTTCATCAGGCGTGTGTCCGACACGATCGCAGTCGGCTTTCTGAGACGGTTTACTTTCTGCGGCGGGCGACTCCCTTCTTGCTGCTGTAATACGAAAAAAAACAAGAAAATGTCAGAAACGTGGCGTGCGTTTAACAAATTTGTAAAACATCTAAAGGTCTAAAGTGCGGATCAGGAAACAGATAAACTATACGTGAAAACACAAGTGGATATTTTGTACACAGTTGATTAGCTCGTCTGCTAGGATGTCGTCCAAATCCTTTCAGAAAATATACTTTTCCCCTTTTTACTAATTTAGTTTGCAGGGTCAAAAAGAAGCTTAAATCTTTTCGTTAATGATATAAAGTTAACGTTCTGCTGGCGGCCCACTTAACGTCGTGATGATTCTCAATATGCTACGTATACGGAAGGTGTCTTTCAAAGTGGATGCGTCCACGTGATGTTGGCTGTTTAGTTTAGTTTAGTTTATTTATTTTACACAATTTCAAAAATAAAATAACAATAAACAAACATAACAGAGATAAATAATATCAGAGCAGGAAGAGGCAAACAGCCAACTCGGCTCATTTGAAGCCTCCACCGATATATTATTAAAATTTCACAATATTACAGAGAACATAAAATTATGCATCAGATATGACTACGTAACATATAATTGACGTTGATTAATGTTTTTACAAGATATGAAATATGATAACAATATCAATATAATGTCAAGCGGGAAATAGTGAAATTCAAAATAAATGGATACTTAAGGGCCCAAGAAGGGAAAATATGGAGCGTTAAAGGTCTGAGATAAAGAATAAATCTCACGGCTGATGCTGCAACGCTTTAATTTAACACAAAAATGAAGTTTGTTCACATGTCCGACACTGCTAACGAATGCTAACGGGATGCTAACGGACACAGAAAGCAGCTACAACACTCGCTCTCCCTCTTGTTCACATATATTCCGTCAGCTCGATATGATGAGTATTAATTCTTCAGCTTTCTGTCTTGTTTGCATGTAACAGGTTTAGTTTGTATATTTATCCGATCGTGGGTAGCTAACGTAGCTAATGGCTCGTTCCCGCGCGGTTAACGTTTACCTGCTACAGTCAATTTAAAAAGTAAATGAACGAGGAAAATACGTTTCACTTATTGGAACAAAACACAGTTTGCCAGGTGCTCTCGTGTTTTAAGCTGCTATTATTAAAAAATAAACTGTCTAGATCACGAAATAGTAATATTTTAGTTCTCAAGGACTAAAACAATGTCATTTTTACATGCGTGCCTTTTTCCAAAATGACTTAAAAACCACATGCAAAATGAGAAAGAAATGGGAACATTTCCAGTCTACAACAGTCCAGTCGGACGTCTCTGTGGTTCAGGCAGAAAGAAAATGAACAAACTCGTGCAACACTTACCTGCACATTCAATGAATCATGGCCGAGTCCCACAGTCCAACACTAACTTACTGTGATTACCTTTACAGTTACTGTCGTAACGTCTCTCACACACATAGAAGTAAAGGCGTCAGGATGAAGAGGAGCGCCCTGACGTTTACACTGGAAAAAGGATGCACCATTATGGGTCATAATTGGACTTAAAAACTATCGTTTTTGTCATTGTTTGATTTATTTTTCAGTTTCAAAGAGTTTCCACGATCTACATTTTATTGACCAGTAATTGTTGAGAGGTTTATCCATAATTCTTCAGAGAATGCCAGTGAACACTCCTCACATAACCGACACTGGATGATACCAGGATGTTAACAGCTACGAATGGAAACAAAAGATATAGAACACATAATATGTTTGGGACATTACATATCTCAGGAAAATAAAATGTAAAAACATGCACACAGATTGCTAAATCAAGCTAACCAATTAATAATAATATATATATATATATATATTAATCTTCAGTCGATTTAGCAAACCATTTGCATGAAATTCCACAATTTGTCTTTCCTACAACATGAACTCAACAGTGTCTCCGCGAAGACGTAGAAACAAGATTAGCATTTTAGTCGACAAATGTTTAATTTCAGGAGAGTAAAATCAAACTGAGGTCAACATTACGAAACCCTACTATTAGTTTTAATTTAAACAATTCAGTTTACTTATACTTTCTAAGTTTTCTACATTAGCTCGTTAGCCTAGCTGACTTTCCATTATCAAGCTAGCCATACTAGCCTTCAGTTATATTAGCTGGTCAGCTAGCTAGCCTGCTGAATGTTCAAAATGGCGAAAGTAAAATGTTTGTTTTTAACTTTTAACATACGTTTTCTACGTTAGCTAGTTAGCGTACTTGGCCATATTAGGCTTCCGCTATATAAGTTGGGGAGCTCGACTTCTACAATTTTGAAATGACATAAGTAACATGTTTGTTTTACCTTTTGACTTTTAGAAATCATTTAATAAACTGTAACAATTCAGTTTATTTATGCTAGATTTTCTACGTTAGCTAGTAAGTCATTATCAATCTAACCATATGAGTCGGCTATATTAGCTGATCAGCTAGCCTGCTAAACTATTAAACTGCAGCTTATTAGCCTGTTAATTTAATGACTTAATATTCAACGTGCTGCAGAAATATAATATTCCTAAATAGCTAACGTCATCGCAGTAGTGGAGACGAGCGTGAGATGACAACATGACCTCTGAGTTCAGATTTTGGGCTATTATGTTGAAACTTAACTAAACAAAACAGTTTTATAGACTGAAGCTACAAATCTTCTCGAACATGCAAACATCTGTCTTTCCAGTATCCAGTTTAAACATCAAATAAAACACATAAAACAGTCTCTAATAAGGGAAGGCTTGCGCAGACGGGTGGGAGTTACGTTCTTTGAGGATTAGCCCACCGGGTGTCAGAAAAACCCGGCAATGCCAGTACTTACTGCTTCTGTAACTCACGAGAGCACCTGAAAAACGACACAGCAGCAGCTTTAACACATTTACCTCCAAGGAAAAGGATTTCCCTCTGCTCTCCTCCAACCGGCTCCATGGGCTGAGGCATCATGGGAAACCAAGATGGGGGCCAATGCACGTGATCAGTGTTTCCTTCGTGTTCACGTTCATGTGATTTGTAATTGTAGAATGTCCTGAAAGAGCACTGAATGCTATCAATGCTCAAATCTGGGAATTACATAACTTCCTGATCAAACTATTATTGATTGTAAACCGTCTGATCATTGTTGCATTGAGACGCCCGTCGTGGTTTCCCCGACAAAAAGAAGAAACGTGGACGTTTCAGAGAGACTCGGCTTCAGCTCGGCTCTGAAACCTCTGAAAGTCCGACTTACCTGTTGGACCGCTCGCTCACACACCTGAACCCAAAGCTCTGTGATGCTAAACATCCAGACCGGAGGGGCTCAACACCATATTTACGCCCACTTTAGATCATTCATCTGCTTTTAACTGAAGAGTTTGGTTCCAAATTGACATTGCTAATTAAATGACAATAAAGAAATACATATGAATAGACCTTTGGAAAGGATGGAAGGTAACGTAACTGTTTCATAGAACAATTTTCTTCATAGTCTTTACATTCATTCA
The DNA here is from genome assembly GCA_024529925.1 of Ophthalmolycus amberensis. Classification (NCBI taxonomy): domain Eukaryota; kingdom Metazoa; phylum Chordata; class Actinopteri; order Perciformes; family Zoarcidae; genus Ophthalmolycus; species Ophthalmolycus amberensis. Next base: position 156,279 of record JAFEUB010001000.1, on the reverse strand, counting down.
ATTCAAGTTTGTGTAAATTAGGTACGGAAGCTCAGATGTGTCCTCAATTCTCAATTTTTTGTCTTATAAAAATATCTTTTACATTATAGGGAGAAAAACGTCTTCATATCTAATTTTGACAACAAATTCCTGTAGTTACACAACAGATAAATGCCCTCCTATTAATGTGAGAATTTATGTGGAAAGTTAATCAACTTTTTGAAATGCCGCAAATAAGAAATGCAAATTAGACGCATTTCATAGCTTTTCTAATGCAATACTTCTAAAATACGCATTAAAATATGTGAATCGAAGCAAAGAGTTTCCTTACATTTTAACTGAAGTACTGTTTTTGTTACGCATTGAGAACATTTGGAGACTGACTCATGTGTGGTTTTGTTTACTTCAAGCAAAGTGAAACTAAAGTTTTGGTGCTTTCTTTAGAATAAACAAGATGAAGGGAATTTAACCGTCTGATTATCTTTTTCCATAGCGGATGTTCAGGTTTTGGAAAACAAACTCTTCAGTTCCCTCTTATCAGTCTGTTTCCCTCCTGGTGGTGTGTCGTGTCCTCTCTCGGCCATCGGGGGGCGCTGTGGTTCTCCATGAGCCTTCATGCTAACATGCAGCGAGCCTTTAAAACCTCGCTGCTGCTCAGCTCTACTTACAATTTACTGAGCTCCTCCACTCTCTTACGCAGGGTTGTAACCTGCAGGGAATCAAAGAGCATATCGAGGGTTCAAACCCGGAGGTTCCGCTCGGCTGGATGCTCACCGTCATCAACAACAACAACAACAACAACAACAAAGAGCTGCTACAGTCTGGGAAAAGTGTGGATTCGTGGGTTTTAAATGTGTAGATCAGAGTACATACCGAGGACAAATCTGTGGAGGAATATGTTGATTAAGTGCATTGAAGGCTGAGTAATGATACGATACCTGACAAAGCAAAACTTTTCTTCCATATTTTAGAAGATATATACCTTTTTGTTTTAGCAAAAGAAGCCAAAAATACTCAACTTAATTAACCGCTACAACTCTCAACCACAAGAACAACAACTATAAATCAGGAATCTAAATATCCAGTCTAGCAAGTCAATACAAAATGACTAAAAGAACATTTTTAAATAAATAATTGTAATTGTACGTTCTTTAGCGCCGTTTTAAAATTGTTCCTTTAAGAAAATGGAAGATTGCTTTAGTAACATAGACTGCATTCAACAATTACCTGCAAATAAGATATTCTTAAGAAAATAAAGATATTGAAGTATCGAAACTTAAATAGGAATGTATCATTAGCAGGATGAACTCTTGAATAAACTCCCGTCTTCACGTTATAACGATACTTTTTGTGTCACTAAGTATCTGTAACGGGGAAGTTAAAAGTAAAAGACAAAAAAAACTGCCTTTTAGCAATGTTGATGTTGAAAGAGTTTCTCAACCTCTTCCAACCAATAATTCTGCTTTTAGCCTCAATAATTCCCCTGATTTTGTTTTTCATATTGTAGATTTTAACAACAAATATGTTACATAAATTAAATAAAACAAAGAATTGATGACGCATAGAAACGTCCCCCTTGTTCCCTTCCAGTGACCCATAGAGGGACCTTGACATCAGGTTGAGAAGCTCCAGCACGAACAATAAACATATTAAATATTGTTACCCAGCGGGGGGGGTCTCACCTCGTATTTCTGCCTCTTCAGTCTTTCCATGTGGTCGAACTTCTCAGATTCCAGCTGGGTCATCCATTCGTGCAGCTCGGTGATCTTATCCCTGCAGGAAACACAAGAACACACGGACGGAAGATGAATAAAAAGAACTCTTTGAAGTGCAGAGAGTTCGTTTCATCGCCCCGTGATGCTCTGAAAACGTGAACACTGAGTTTTGAGTCGTACTTCAGCTTGTCTTCGTTCAGGTGGTCGATGTTGAGCTGCTTGCGTCTGGCGGCCAGGATCTTCCTCTTCTTCTCTCTCTCAGTCTCTTTCTTTCCTCCTCTCTTCTGGTCAGCCTGTTCAGGTTGTTTACAGGTTAACAGCAGTACTTTCATCTCAGAGGAAAAGTACTGAATCGAACTAAGTACTTTATACTTCACTACATTCATTTGACACTTTTAGTTACTTTTTGCTTATATGCTGACGTGACGCAGTATTTGTAGTATACTAAGTATCTCAAATTGGCTCCACATTGACGAACTACGACGTGATAAAAGCTGAAGAGTAATGTCGACATAATAAATGAGCTTTTCCGTCACTTTTAATACTTAAAGTACATTTGATAATACTTCAATTCAGGACTTTTGCTTGCAATGGAGTATTCAAAGATGGTATTCCTACTTATTTAAATAAGTATGTAAGTATTATGAGTGTATGTAAAGTAAAACTACTGATTATACGTTGTCAGTTTTACAAGTTCTACTATTGTAAATATGCAGCCGACTGAGATTAAGCTAGTTTTATCCTGTGAGTTTAGCTTTTCAACATCCTAATCTGAAAAGGAACTAAAGCTGTCAGATAAAAGCAGTAAAAAGTACAATATTTACCTCTGAAATAGTGGAATCAAAGTGTAAAGTAACATAAGGACGGAAGCCCTAAAGGGACATGATTCAACTCGAGGAAAAGAGCTTTGTTAGACAGCAAAGATGACCATATAACGATAAGATCATGGCAAATTAAAACCTTATAAAAAGAAATCATTTTAAAATCATTGATCCGTTTCGAGCTTCCGTACCTAAGATCAAGATACTCGAGGAGCTTAGTGACTGTGCACCACTGCTGTGCAGATACTTGTACGAGCAGGCGGTACTACTGTGTACTGACTTTCTGCAGGTGGCTGCTGTAGTTGGAGCCCATGCTGGACAGAGCCGACTTCTTCTTTGCGTCTTCATCTGACTTCTTCTGCAGGTCTTTCTCCTCCCTGATCCGCCTCTCCTCCTGGTTCACACCAAAGAAGAAAAGAAAAATGAGCACGAGTCAGAGTGAGACCTCCGAGTCCGACTCCACCGTTCACTCACCCTCCATGAGACCACGAATATGATTATTGAAACATTATTTAGACCCTTGAAGCCCCCTCTGCTTATCAAAGAAGTAGACAGACATCTATTTAAACTATCCAGAGGGTGTGTTACTATGATTTTAGTTATGCATGTGCAAATCACATTTTTGACAACGTCAGAACAGGCAGATCCCCCCCCCCCCCCCCCCCCCCTGAGGGTTTAAGGGCTTAAGGGTTGAAGAAGAAGAAGATAGAACCACGAACCTCACGTTTGGCCTGGCGCTCCTTGTCCTTCTCAGACCGGACTCTCTGCTGCTCGGCTCTCTCAGCACGACGCTTCTCCTGCAAACAACATCAGTAAATATTGTTCCATAGTTCTATTGTTTGCAGGTAAACACATCACGGTATTCGCCCTAAAATAAGGACGTTTCTGTTACATGATTCAAGTTACAGAAGTGAATTAAAATGAGTCAACGGTGACTTTTGTTTTGTTGTGGTTTCCTGTTCAGGGACCCAAACGGTCATTTTTTGCGTCCCCAAAGTTAATTTAAGGCAACAAAACCACTTTGTTAGCTCAAGGAAAAAACATAATGGTTGGCCTTAAAATAACCAACAGTTCGGTTTAGACAACAGAACCATGCGCATGGAACTAACAGACTGTTTTCGTGACTATTTCACCAGCTGCCATGGCGCTGGGCTGACATACGATCCCCTCGGAACATGATTGACCATTGATTGTATTCGGACGTCATTGTCAGGAGAGCAGACTTCATCATTAGTGGGGTTTAAAAAGGCTCTTGCTTAAGACTCACAATCCGGTCCTTGAGGCCGATCAGCTCCTCCTCCTCCTTCTTCCTGCCCTCAAAGTGAGCATCGATCAGACCCTGCAGCTCCGTCAGATCCTTGTTCTGACGTTTCTTCTGGATGTCCTGCAGGTCAGAAGCACAGAAAACAAACCTTCAGCCAAACACACGTCAAACGCCGGACAGAAACCCTTCAATCCGTCACTTAAGGTCCACTTACATCAAAGTCCACTTTCTCACCATCGGGGATTTTAGGAGCGCTGGGCCTAAAGGAGGGAGAGTTCTCACCTTGAGTGCACTGATTTTAATATTGTTTTATTGCTTCTTTGTTTTCAGCCAAACGTCTCGATGGAAATGTCTGCAGAAATCATGTTGAAGTGCACGAGAAGGAAACTTACTTGAACTTTGGCTTCTCCTCTGCAGGGTTAGGAAACGAAGAGGGGACAAGTACATGTCATGGGGTTAGAAACAAAGCAGATTATTTCACTTTCTCTCAGCAGTACATGGATTACACTGCATGTTTAAAAAAAACAAGATTAAAAAACAGCCTCAGTGTTTACATTAGGGTCAGAACAACAGGTGAACACTGTAAGAGGAGCAAACTATTGAAAACTTCACAAATGAACAGAAGGTTTGTGGATATCAAAGAAGCATGTTGCTGTGAGTGACGTCACGGAAACACAACGTGGAATTATTACAAAAAAAGAGCATCAGTTCTCTTTTTAAAAAAAAGAGCCTCGTGTGTCTAAAGAAACTGACATTTATGTACCGTACGATATGTGTCGTGTTTTTATTTGGCTTGACCTCAAAACCATTTTACACAAGCAACACAAAGTACCCCCCCCCCCCCCCCCCCCCCCCCCCCCCGGTTCAGTCTCGTCTTTACATCCATGCCATGCAGAAGACGAGTAGCATAGCAAAGAGTTTAACGCTGGGGTCGTAAAGCACATGTTAGCATCTCGTATTCTTTCACCCTTTTTCTCCACTAGCAGCTTTAATCTGAAAACTTGTTCCATAAGGTTTTTAAAATTGTGTTTTTAGTTTTTTTGTTCAGAATTTCAAACTCTCAGTGCCAATTGGGCAGCGCTCCTGGATTGTTTAACAGACATTTTTGTGACCAGCAGGCGTTCCCCCGAGGTACAGACGTCAGACACCGTGGTCCTCCCAAAACCAGAATGAATGATTACAGATTCGTCAGAATTTATGTTTTTCCAAATCAACATACCTTCCTCTTCCAAGGTCTCTGCATGCAGCAAGCATCCAAAACGAAAGAGCAGAATAGACAAAACGCATTAGCAAGAGCTCTGAGAGCAGCACATCAGTTTAACAGAGAAACTACAAAATGAAACAACTGTGAATTCTCAAATAACAACCGATATTAAGAGACCAGCACGAACAAATAAAGGCTTTTAAAGCTTTGGAAGTTGCTTATAATTTAACGGTAGTTTAACAGAGATTAGAAATAAAAACTGGAAGCAACTGCAAAATTAAGGGAAGCTAAAATGTGTCAAAATATACATATAAAATATGGACGTTTTTAAGTAAAAGCCTGTATTATAAGACTGATTAAGGTCAGTTTTAGGTAAATAAAAGGCCAATATTTGAGAATTTACCAAAGAAATATTAAAAAAATTCTTTTGAAGCCACAGTTTCACCTTCAAACAGCTCAACAAGTAGGATTCCTTTAACAATCACCTGAATTCACGTGCAACTTCAGAAATGTCAAACTAAAGCTGGACAGTCGGGGTAGACATGTAGGATGCAGTGACAGTTTTGAACATGGCAGCAGATTACACCTTATAGGTGTCAAGAGTTTGGCATTAAACCAAACATTTTGTGGCATTAAATCAAACACGTTTTATTTTTTAATCCAATTTTTTCACCAAAACAACATGTGAATGCAACACCGACTTTCCCCCAGCATGTGAGCTTAATATCAGATGGTGCGACAGTGGAAAATTTATAAAAGAATGAAATCTGAGACACCATCTCAAGAGAAGCTGCTCAAGACAATTTATGTCTTTAATCTGATGTTAAACTTCATTAGAAGTCAAATAATGAGAAAGCAACCATGTACGCTAAATAAAAGTACTTAGAGTACATGTGGAACAGTAGAAGTGGGATTAGACTGATAAAAGAGGCCAATATTAGTCCTTTTTAAGAATTTAAACCCTCAAATATTCTCTGTTTGCAGTCGATATCTTTGACCACTACGAATGCCAACATTTTAGCATATGGTATGCTAGGCTAAATTGTTAATTTACTAGCAGCATGGGATATATTTGCAGGACTCGCAAAACAGGACATAAACTAATAGTTTAAAAGCTAACAGAACAAAAACTAATTGAACAAAAGCTAATTGAATAAGAGCTAGCATAACAAAAGCTAATGGAATAACAGCTAGCATAACAAAAGCTAATGGAATAAGAGCTAGCGTAACAAAAGCTAATGGAATAAGAGCTAGCGTAACAAAAGCTAATGGAAAATAAACTAAAGGAACAAAAGCTAATAGTTTAAAAGCTAACGGGAAAAAGGCTAATGGAACAAGAGCTAATTGGTCAAAAGCTAGTGGAATAAGAGCTAGCGGGACATAAGCTAAAGGTACATACGCTAACGTATATAGTGGTGCAGGACTGTGGCTCTTTATATCAGCCTAAAACATGAGCTTTAGTGCAAAAAATATGGACTTTCAAATATTAGTCATAGAGTAACTGTAAAATGCTTTGGGTATGATCATCTCAACACATGTTTGTATCGATATAAGACGTATTCACATCCCAAATCCTGCCCCTATTTGAGCACTGCCTAAACGCGGCGTCTTTGAATTTGTCAAGAGATGAAAGGAAGGTAGCGTTAGCATTAGCAGACATGATGAGCATGTGTGCGGTGTCAGGATTAGTGGGGTCTGTCTGGCTGGCTGCAGCCTTCGGAGCGCACCTGTCGCCTGGGAAAGGATGATAGAATACCCCCTTCCCCCCTTTCCATACCACATACCTTCAAACTCAGGCTCTGGTTCTGGTTCTGGCTCTGGTTCTACCACTGGTTCTGGCTCTGGCTCTGGTTCTGGCTCTGGCTCAGGGGCCGCCTCAGGGGCCGCCTCAGGGGCCACCTCTACTTCCTCTACTACCTCCTCTTGTACAGCTACACAACATGCAGCGAGTCACCAGGGGAGAGGAAGGGCGGTGAGATGGTTAATGGAAGCAAGTAGAGAAAAGGGGGGAACAGGGAGAGAGGTGGTTCGAGGGGGGGGGGTGAGTAGATGAAAAAGAGGTTCATGGAGTGGCAGTTTGGGGGGAAACTGCCACCGGATGGCGCTAAAGCATGTGAGACAGCAAGCAGTTACAGGAGGGAAAAGGTCAGTCATTGATGGATGAGATGGGACTGATTCCTGAAGACAAGTCGTGGTCGAAGACAAAAAAAGAGATAAAATCTACCCTGATGGACACGACTTAACTGCGTCCTTTTAAAAATGTATCTCAGTTAGTGTTAACCAGCATGCCACATTAAGGTTCATGTGGAATGTAGGCTACGGAAAAAAACACGTTTTTACGGAAAAAAAACCCGAACGACAAATTAGTATCAGTGACATTAGAGTTTACGTCTTACCATCGTATTCTTCACGTCCGTCCGAGAAAGAAAGGAGCAGAAGAACATTCATCAAAAGATCCCAGGTTTGTACCCATTTTTTGACAGAATATAGATTCAAAAATGTGGGTACACTGGGGATCCATGCTAAGCAAACACAGCACCGTCCTCCTGGGCTGATCAAAAGTGTCTTTTTAATGTCTTTGTCACCAGTGTCCCTTTCAGTCGGAGACGCTGGTCAGCTCAGGAGGACTGTGCTGTTGCAGGATTGTCATGCAGAGCTGCAGGACTTGTTGTCCAAACAGGTCAGTGCAGTTTTATTTATTCTTTAATTTAAATTTAGACACTGTCCTGATAGCCAGCATTGGTGCCTGCAACCATGCAACAGCGGGGGACGATAATATATCTCAGCAGATTTGCTTCAAAAAAAGGAGAGAGCATTATTGCACAACTTGAATCTGGAGGGAGTCAAGCCAAACCTGTGAACATACGGATTTGTCCAGTGCAAACACTTCTCTACAGGGAATGTAACATCAGTTAGGCACAGATTCATTTAGCATGGAACTCCGGACTGTACCTGAAAAGCTCATTTGTGGGGGGATTTTATTTATCTATTTATTTTTAAAACAGAGGGAAAAAATGATGCGACTTACCCTCGACCCCACTGCAAGAAAGAGGGGCAAAGAAATTCAGATTAATATTCAAAACAATAGAAAGTTCATGAGAATGTGCACAGTAGCTTGACTCAAGGTCCCCAGAGCTTTGAAATATATCTCTGTGGGCCTTGAGTTGACAAAGCGAGGAGGTGAAGATGTGTGGAGGTAAATGTGAAAGGACTTACACTTCCTCAGTGTCAGACATGGTGACAGTGGACTTTGCAACCTGGAAGAGAAGAGAAGAGAAGGAGACTCAAAGTCTGTCTGCAAGGAGCGAGCGAGCAGCCCTGCTGTTTATTTATAGCTCGGGATTAAGTTGCAGATGTCTTAAATATCTGCTGCCCCCCCCCCCCCCCCCCCACCCCCCGCCCTCACATGTAACCCCCTACCACAGAAAATGTAAAAATAAGATCTGTATTAAATCCCGACATGTTTTTCATCGTCATCATTTGGAGGATGCTGTATTTGGAAAAACGTTTCCAAATTTGTCAAATCCCCAAAAATGGGTTTATTATTAGCGGTAAAACTTTAGGCTGAAATTCGATCCTCAGTCATGAATCTGCTTCTTTGACGATAAGTGAGAAGGGAGCCAAACTTAGATTTATGCCAACGGGCCGTTTTCAACTGCTGATGGAGCAGTTTAATGTTAACATGGGGGGGGGGGGGGGGGGACGTTGGCATCCCATCACTCTGCATCGAAGGTGTTACAGACGTTTTATCTTTAGAATCGCTCTTCTGGCAAATTCTGATCCCGTCTGTAATCACTCTCAGCTGTTAACGTCCAGACTGGATCTGATCAATGATAAACACACACGACCCCGATGTCTTCGTAGTTTAATCAATCGAGCGGTTAGATGTCAGATTAGTCGCCCCTTTAGTCAGATTAGCGTGAGGCCACCATGAATGCCGTCGCAACTATTTCCAACTGACAGCTGCGCAGTTTCCCAGATCCCGTTTCAGAGGGGGGGAACCCGAAAGATTGGGTTCCTTCCCCTGGACCCCTCTACCCATAATTCCACCTTCATCTCCTTATCTGGCCTTCTCGCACTCACATGGTTCCTTCAATCATCTTCCCACCGCGGCTCCCTGCTGACTGAGGCCACTTTTGCTCAGGAATCAAAATAAACCCTGAAAGGCCACCGTGAAGGATGAAGGGCGAATGCTGAAGGCTTCCTCCTATTTGCTCTTTGGAACTCGTAAATTCCAAATTTGTCTTCACACCATGGTGTAATAATGGCAGTCGGGGAGGGTAAAAAGGTTTTTTGGATCCTGTTCAAGATGTTAAAGTGTTGATCCTCAGGCTATGTGCGGCCTAAATGTACGCATGCCACGCCCAATTTACAGCTTCATCAGCGGACATCAGCAACAATATCAAACGTCTATCAGCCAGCAAAGCAAAACAAAGTGACCCCCCCAGCCCCCTGGATTTAAATGTCGGAAATAACAACACCATTCACCCGCCGGATGAAGTCGCATAACTCATTAGTGTCGTCTTCTGTCTCCTGAAGCGGAAAGCTGCTTCAAAGGCTTTAAGCCTTCTGTAAATCCTTCAGGTATGAACCTCCGCTGGGGTCGCTGGACTCGGACCAAACCCGGCACGGAAACAACAAAAGCCCAACACGAGAACAGCGGAAGTCCAGCAAGAATGTCAGAACTTTTGAAACCCGATGATTTTTTTTACATTTTAACGGTAAGTTTAAAAACTCACAAAAAATTATGAAAGATCTCATTTTGGAGATACAAAAATACTACAAGGTGTCAAAAACAACAGCTTCTCAGGCGCCCTTTTCTGCAGTCCAACACCAAATTCGATAAAATCGCCGCCGAGCTCAAATGCAGAAGCATCGCTCTCTCTCTGGGCTTCAGAGGGAGGCCTGTTCCCGTCTCACCCCGACCCCCAGCCTCTTCAGTCGTGGCCGTGATTTTAACACATGTGGACTCAGCTGTCCTCAGATTGGGTGGACATTTTTTTTGGTGGGGGAACATTGCACTTGAGCTTCCTTCTTCTGCCACACACACACACACTCACTCACTCACTCACTCACTGTCTTACCTCTGAAAAGCTGAATGAAGTGAGCTCCCCACTGCTGGCCGAGACTGGCTGTAAGGTTCTGCAAACTTACCGCGCTGATTATGTCCTTCTGTTATAGTGACACACGATCCGCTCGGCCTCCCCATTGGCCGGAGAGACGTCCCGGAGGCGAGGCCAGGCAGGGTCCGTGACTTTCGGTGCCCCCTCCTCCCACCGCTGGCACTCAATAAGGAGATGGAAGGGTCGAATGCTAAGGTGGGAGGCTCAAGTTTGGACAAGGTGGGGGGGGCAGCCAAGACGCCCCTCTAGGTTGCTATTCTGGGGCGGCTGCATTTTAAGGCAAGCAAATTTCAAGTGGGAACCGAGAGGACGACGTCAGGGGAGCGAGGCAGGTGGTGATCCTGAACCTGTTGAAGAACTCTGGGACGCATACACATAATGTCCAGTCAGAGGAGGTGAGAAGAGGAAGAATGTGTCGATCCAAGCTGCAGAAACATCACGTTGATCCCTCTGATCCACTTGTTTTCTTTGACTCTCTGGTCCCCCAAGAAATCACTGGATCTACTTCAGACTGTTTTACTCCGTCTAGGTCTCCAAAAAACAAGCAAAAACATGAAATAACAACTGAGAACGGTTCACACACCTGCTATCAGCCCCCGTTTTTATGAGAAATTAAAGGAAACCAATGCGATGAGATCAAACTTTTAATTGAGAATAAATGTGTGCTGTATGTGTTTGACAGCTTGACGTTCCACACAGTGTGATCTGTCATAGCAAACACATAAACGTATCTGTGTCCTTTAGTTATTGTGTGAGGTATTTGCTAGTGAATGTTTGTAGTTTATGTTTCGGTAGTTTCTGTCCTTAACAATGCCCCATTAAAGATTGTGTTTAATTGGAATGAACTCCGGCAGAGAATATTCTTCCAGGAATCAGCCCCCTGATGGAGGATCAGTCTGATCGGTTGCTAATGTCTTTCAGTTTAGCTGCAAGTCTAAACGAGCTGCAGCACGAATCATTCAGCAAACTCCTCGGCTTGATTTACAAGCAGGATCTGTGATTCCAGTGTCGGTGTTGAACCGTCTCGGGGATCCTGAATGAACCCCCGTGATCTTCCTGCAGGGGGCGCTGCAATGACAGAATAACGAGCAGAGAGTCTTGGGGCTCCGACATGTTGGGAGTTTCAAAACACAAATAGAGAAAGAGCTCCTGTTTGATTGAGCTGTTGCTGATTTACAGTTGGCCTGTCTACGCTCAAGAGACAAACCACTGAAACAGTAGTACACTGCACTGCATGCACTCTGCCAGACTGCAGGAAGAGAGGAAACGTAACCTTACACCTCCTCAAACACAATGTGAGCCCCATTAAGGTATGACCTGCTCCAGACCTGCCGATAGAAACCATAAAAAGAATCCTAAAATCCTCTTGAGGACACCTGGACATCAAACAAGGCTCCTGAAAGCTCTCCTCAACCTCATAAATCATCTAAAATGACTCCAGAAATACTTGTGTATGCAGAGGAGATATTCAATGGCCTCATAAAGGACCATTAGGAAACCCCCGAAGATCCTTCTAACCCCATGAAGGATCCTTAAAACCTTCTGTTGGAGTACTTGAACATCTCAAAGACCTCATAACCCCCTACGAGGACCTCCAGAACGAAAGGACTATTCGTCAAAGAATTCAGGTACCCCCTCGGTACATCGGTGCAATACCTCTACAACTTAATCTTTCCTACAGTCGTCATAAACATTCAGCTTTATATATGAAACTTGACTCTACGTTTAACCCATCCGAAACATTTTGGAGCAGTGAGCTGCTGTGAAGCTCCCGGGGAGCAGCTTGGGGTTCAGTGTCTTCCACATGCAGTGATGAGTCGGGGATCGAATCGCCAACCCAGCACCCCGAGGTTCCTCCTTCAAGGGGTCACATAAACCCCCTTGAAGGACGCATGCCGCATTTATTGCCACGCCCATTTGATGTTTTTTTCAGGCACGTCCACGACACACAGAGATTGGAAAAATCGCAATTTTGTATAAATGCGGGAAACGCACCACAGGTCATGTGACAAGAATTAAACAATCAGTGCAGAGGACTTTCTTCCACCCGTTTCCAGCCAAGGACGCCACAACATCCGGTTTAACGGTCAGCCAAACTGATGAAGCTCCTGTGAGGGATTCACGGTGCTGGAAATCCATTCATCTTAGTTTTGACTTTGGTTTAGTCAGTGAGGGACTTCCTCATCATCGTCGCCGCAATCGCAGCGTCCAGGTTTTGGTTGTTTAGTACCGGCAGGCATGACTGGAGCACATACCTCCCAAGCCCCTCGGATAAAAGGATGAAGGCTGGCTGCCATTGGTTTTCAGGCGCAATGTGTGAACAGTCCCTCAGGATGCCCTGGAACTCTGTCCTTGACTCCTGGATCCACAACATAACAGCCCCATGAATGTCTCCTGGACCTTGGATCCCTGGGTGTCATTGTCACTCACTTCAAATCGGGATGGGTTCTAGTGGATAGAACCCCCCTGAAACCTCCTTAAAGAAACCGAGAACCTCCTGAAGAACCCATGAAGGGCCCTTGAACGTTATACAGGGATGGATGGTAGATTTCAACGAGTTCACGTAATCAAGACGACGGTTTGATAACAGAGTTGGTTTTGTGAGGATTAAAATGCTGCCAAAGAAAATGCAAAAACAATTAAATAAATAAAGTAAATTGGACCAACAAAAATAAAAACTAAGAGGAGATCCACCGGAGTCGTAAAACGTATTTTTTATCTTCTGATAATAAATGATGTGTATTATTATTGTCGTATATGCTTAAAATAGGTTTATATATAATCCCGCCCCCTAAGCCTGGTCTCTTTGGATATTCTAAAGTTCGTCTCTTGCTCTTACTGTTGCTTAGTCACATGGATGCATTTCATTTGTGTCCAGCACCAGTAAGGCTCCTAATTGACTTTCATTGGCATTATTTTCACACAAAAAAAACCAGACAATTGGTGTCCCTGTGAAACCAATAGATTGCATTTTGTGACTATTTTACAACCTGCTATGATACTGGGCTGCAAGATCCACTATTTCCACAGAATTCAAATCATGTGAAATTCATTTTCTGGAGCCCCCACTGCCGTATCCCCAGTACATCCTCTACGGACCCCCGGGCGGTCCTGGGACCCCTACTTTTAGAACCCTGAGGTGGTGAAACCTAAGGTCCAGTGGCCTGTCCGTGCAGCGTCCCGCCTCGATCCTGCTGTCACTCTGAGCGGCTCACAGGGCTCAGGACTTATTTTTGGACAACCATGGCGTCCGTTCCTTCCATTTGTAGGAGGGGGGGGGGGGGGGGGGGGGGGTCGAGTTGGGCTCAACATGAATTTGCCGCTCTGACACTCCGTGCTGGGACAAGCAGGCAGCAGCCGGGCCGGCAGCCCCCCGAGCAGCAGTCACACAGGTAAACACACCGTTATAACACCTTTTATTCTCCAGGTGCAGCCGTTAGCAGCGTCGGGAAAGGGGGGGGGGGGGGGGGGGGCAGCTGGCGTTGAATGCAGCACCCTCCCCCCCCATCGGCCTCCCGACCTCTGATCAGAGATCTGACATGTGTCGGGTGTTTTGTGCTAAGTGTTAGCCTCGCACTCTCTCTTCCTCCCTGTGGCTCCACAACACACTCTGTCATGTGGAATGAGGCGTGACTGAAACTCTGAGTCTGAATCTTCCTGCTGTGTAATTGTGAAGAATACAAGTTTGATATTCTCTCATTGAAGCTGAATCTTCTCTCCTGTCCTTTCAAGGGGAACCTGCCTGGAGCGCTTTGAACATCGGCAACAAGTGTTTTCACCTGGTAGGTTCCTTCTTCTTCCACCTAAAAACTGTTTGTGTTGTGAAGCATCATAACTTTCGTCCACTTTTGTGGTGGATTTATTCACTTAAGGAGGCCGTTGTGGACGAGCTTGGTTTTTGTTACACGGCTATTATTACCCTTTCCTCTTTTGAACTTGCATCCTGAAGGCGGTCTAAATACCGAACCTACCAGAGCCTTAAAAGGAGGGGTGGGCTCTCATGTGTCGAATGGCATCAGGTTCAGGGAGGGAGGTGGGAGGATGGGAGGCTTGAAAACACAACCAGCTCCGGTCTACATTTCACTGCGGTGACACACAGAATAAACCGAGGACATTAAACAGTTGTTTTTGTACAGACTGCATGGTCAGTTATTACCATAAACATATATCTGAATCCTGATTGCACAAATGTTATTTTTACACAAAGGACATTCTCAGCGGGGTTGGAAACAAAAACAAAAACAGAAAAGTTCCACCAAATTTCTCACTTTCTCCATCCTGGAACATTAAACTCTTGTCCTCTCGTGTGATTGGGTGTTACTCAATGTTTCTGACAGTGTCGCCGGGCTGTGATGTCATGAGGTCACATGCTCTGCATTCACTTTCCCCCTCAGCAGATATATATACACACACATCTAAATGAGTGGGTTTATGTGGGAGGAGAAACGAGAGGATCCTGACGAAGCAGAACGCCAGCCGTGAAAATAAACCTGTAACCTCACCGCCTACAAAGTACTGATATATGATATCAAACATTTAATAGAGATGGAACATTACCTCTTCAGGAACAAATAACACAACACATTTAAGGTTTAGGAACGATAGGCGAGGGATGGAATATTAGCCAGATCTCCATTCAATTAACCATGAAATACATTTGGATTTGGACGTTCATAGTCCCCAGAGGATGGACCCTATTGGTTTTTGTTGACCTCTCTTTCCTGTAGCATCAGGTCACATTTTCCACTATCCAAAAAACATGAAAATAAAATCTTGCAGATTGGCTCGAAACGTTTTATCATGTTCCAGCACCGCAGAGGATGAACCATTTTGATTTTAATTACTTTTTCTTGAGCATCATTATATAGATCTAGATTTGGATGTTCATGGTCCCAGAAGATGAATCTTGAGGATTTTGTTGAGCTCCTCTCACTCATGTACCACTGTCATCAGGATAGTTTCCCACTTTGCTTATATGTGTATTGGTTTTGTCTGTACGTTGCTGTCTGTGTGTCGATGAATATTAGGCTGCCTTCAAACATCTGGCCGGGGACAGCAGATGAAAATGATCCTCTCCGGCTAACTGTGGCTCACTTACAGTTCAACTGTTGATTGGTGTGCATTGTCCCTGCAAAATACATAAACAAACAAACAAACTTTAACACAAAAAAACATACAAATATAAAACTTTCTAACCGTATTCCAGCTCCCCAGAGGATGAACAATTTAGATTTTAGTACTTTTCTTCTAGCAATGTCTTTAGCTCCACTAACAGATAAATCACCTCAATGTTTCTTCTGTTCAATATTTTATTTGGGCGTAACTTGTATGGAAAAGACAACTGAAGTTACACATTTGTAACGTTACGAATTGACATTTTCTTACCATTTGTTGGGCATTGTCACCCAAAATTAAACCTAAAACCTTCATTATTTCATACATTTTGAGCATGGATCATAACTCTAAATGGATCCTAAAGACATGCAAAGCTGCCTACATGAAAACATACCAGAAAGATGCTGCACTCATAACAATAAACGTCAACTGCAGTTGATGCTGACATATAATATCAGTTATTTTACCCTCGTCTTTCACAGTACTCCTCTTACGTGGAGCTCGTTTCTGACGGCCTGCCTCCATCTCATCTGCTTCACAGCATTCTGATTTATTGTGTTTTCGGGGAAAGTGATGAGACCTGTAAAATGCCAGGAGTCTTAAAAGAAGCCAAGCAGGTGATTGGCCGTGACTCCTCAAACTAAAATGAGTCCGAGTGCAAAGCTTCAGCGGATCAGCTGTGAGGTGGTGACATCATCCAGGAAGAGTTCAGCTCGATTCTCCTGCTGATCTCAGGCCGTAATAACAGACTCCTTCAACAAACACCAGCCGTCCTCAGTGCATCGGAGTCCATCGGACAGATGTTCTGTAAACTTGATTTGTATTTATTCTGTGCTTTTACTGCATTTGATTACTAAAACGAAAAAAATGCATTTAATTTGATTTCATCATATTCTATTTAACTCTGATCGCTTTGAGCCGTTTTTGTAAAGCCCTTAATAACTTCAAAGAAATAGTTTTTATTTTAATAGACTTTTAGCATCGCCAGGCTGAAAAACAAAGCCGTTTGGTGAACTAGTGTCAAAGTGCGGAGGCAGTGAACATCTGTGCTTGCTATAATCTTATTAATGCCGTTATCTCGAGATAACAAAGCTTGTTTGGATTTCTCATTGATCCGACGTTTTCTGTCATGGAGTCATTACACATTAAGGGTTCATCCTCTGTGGAGCACGAATGTAATCAAAAAATGACATTTAGATATTTCTTGTGTAGTAAAGGGAATGTTAGCCCGATAGTGGCGCTACAGGAAAGTTCAATGGGTCACCAAAATCATTAAAGATCATCCTTTGGGGACCGTGAATCGATGCTTTAATGGAGATTCAGCCAGTTGAGGATATTTTGCTCTGGGCAAAACTTACATTATTGAACATTTCAGATGTAGAGGGTATCATCTCGTGTTCAGGCTGCAGTCGATAGTTAAACAAATATAAAAACAAAATGGAGGTCAAAGCTACATTAGAAAATATTGTTTTATTTATTTAAGAAAAGGGATTAAAAACAACCAATCAGAAATCTCAGTACATGGATATTAAAAGTGAGAAACGTCTGCAGTAGTACAGAGACAAAGCAATAGTTTGATTGTATAGATCAGGTAATAAATGTTGAAATGTAACAGATACCAAATCAATGTCTATGTTTGGGCTGCAACAAGTGAGCCAAGACATTCAAATCTCAGTTTTCATACTTTCAGTGTTATCATCATCATCAGTATAAACTCTGCTGTAACAGGTTTGGACAAAGTTCCCAAAATCAACCATTCAGATTGTTCGAAAGCCAAAAGTTTAAGTGCAGAACAGAATATATAAAAAATTGTGATCCATCAATTACATGAATGGAAAATGTAAACTTTTTCTATTGAAAAGACTTTTAGGTTTCCCTACACACCATCATACAAGGATCAACCGGATATCAAGGTTCAGCTAAACACTGTAGAGAAGAATACAGAGTCAGATATATACATCATAATAAAAACTGAATGTCAGAAAATACAAAGAGGAAATTTAACAACATTATCGACATTTGACGATCAAATCTTTTGCACTTGAGCTGTTGGTTTGTAGTCGTCCAACTGAGTCAGAGAAAGTGATTTACTGGATATAAATGGAATATTGAGTCTTGCTGCTACTGACAGAGCTGAAGAGACGACGCCTCCTCAGTAGTCATCATGATATAAATCTGAAAAAGACACAAAAGAAAAATAGTTAAATATGCAGATGTTTTAAAGTGGTCCAAATGTCAGTTTAGTTACCTTTATTAGTTTTCTTAAGTTTTAGGTTTTATTGGTTCATAAAGGTTTTATCAACTAAGATTTGAAAGAGTATTGTTGCATTTCCTGTTAACACATTTTGGGATGTTTACATGATCTTTAAAAAAACGTCAGACGATAGAAAAGCAACTTTCAAACCACTGAAAGGCTGCAAGACCAGTTCAGTTTTGCACCAGAGAAAAAGTTCACAAAGACATTTTAAAACCTTTCGAAACTTGAAAGATTCACTGCCAACCTGGCATGCAGATACAAATATCAATAATTTAAACATATTAGTACAGCTGCAGTGATCGTAGCAGCAAAAATGAAGTACAGGTCCAGAGATTTAGTCTTGGAAGTCAGACAATTTGGCCTGAACTTATTATATTCTTTATATATTCTGACAGTTGTTTTTTTCCCTCCACAGCGTGCTGAAGTGCTCATGGCTGTCGCATACGGTGCCCTCGCCCAGCCGGGCCTGCTTTCCCAGCATTACCCCCCACCCCTGCTGCCAAAGCCTGGAAAGGACAATGTTCGGCTTCAGAAGGTCCTCAAGAGAAGCTCCAAGAAAAAGGTCTCCGCTCAGGTATCGCAGCCCGCCGCGCTTTTCCACTCCAACCTTTCCCCCGTGAACGAAGCGAGCCCCGACCTCGAGCACAGCGACCACTCCACCCCGCCCAAGACTCCAGAGACGCCGTTCAGCCTCTACAGTGATCAGCAGCCTCCACGGTTCACCGTCAGGCCGCTGTACCAACACGTGGCGTCCCCTTACCCGCAGCGTGCAGCTTACGGCAGAGGAGCGAGGTTCTCACCTCAGACGGTGGGAATCCCGTCGTACTCGTACTCGCAGCATGTTACTACGGTTTCCTCATATTCTGCATCGACCCACCTTCCTGGAAACACAGTTCCAGGGCCAGTTGCAGAGTTGGTGGTTCCCAAAATATCTCTGCCAGCCTCTTTTGTATCTGAGGCAACAGTACCAGCTGCTGAAGTGAAAAAGCCAGCTTTTAGCACGTTAGCTGAAACTCATGCCGGTGTGAGACCTGCTGCAGCTGGAGAAACCCTAAAGACAAAAAGTCCAGGTCTGACTCCTGATTCAGCAACAGCTGTGATTCGTCCTCTCACTGTGTTGACCCTGCACGGCAGATCCAAAAGTCCACGTCCAACGTTCAGAGCAACCGAACATTCTAGATCGCCCAAACCGATGTTTGATGTCCCTCAAATTAGGATGTACACAGCTAGCACATCGTTTTACGAGTTATCCAGGACCCCACCGGTGTATGACACAGCTGGATTAACCGCTATTGGCAACACATTGCCTCATAGTAAAACCCCAACAGAAATAAAACTAGATTTGACTTCAGCATCTGAGGTGAGAAGAGGTAAGACACCGATGGCTCAGCTTCCTTTAATGGGCACGGATCCCAAGAGGAAAACAGCAACTTCAGAAACTAAAAGAGGCACGACACTAACAGCGGAGATGAATGCAATCATAACTCCAACAGCTGAAATCAAAAGAGCTACCTCAACATCTGAAATCAAAAGAGCAACCTCAACAGCTGAAATCAAAAGAGCAACCTCAACAGCTGAAATCAGAGTTAAAACACCAACTTTTGAGTTTCAAACATCAAGAACTTCAGCAGGACGACCTAGAACCCCGGCATACCACTTGTCTCGCCCTACAACGCCTGTCTTTGAAGTCTCAAGACCCAATCCTCTCTTATTTGCAGTGTCGCCAATCACAGTAGAACCAGAGAGGTCAAGAACGCCCAAAACTGTTCCTGCTATGGGAAGTTCGTCTGCTTCCCAAAGTGTCAAGACTATTGAACCTAAGCCTACTGAAACGATACTGAATGGGGACATTCATTCAGACATCACTCCTAATGTAAAACCAATCCAACAAAGCGTCACAAAGTCCAAATCAGAGCCTGATCTGACAAGAAGAACTGCTCCAGCTGACTCTCAAACACCTAAAACTCCAACATCTGAGCCGAAAACACCGGTAGTGACTTCATACAGCAATCAGAGGCCCAAGACTCCAACATACGAGGCATCCCGACTTATGACCACGTCACCTGGCTTTAAACGACCAAAGACACCAACATATGGGACATCACCTTCTGGTGTGTCCCCTGTAGCCTTTCAGAGACCTAAAACGCCAACCCAAGTGGCTCAAAAGTCAAAGTCTGGCTACCGTGGATTGACACCAGCTGAATATGCTGCTTATGGAGGAATAAGAACTTACTCTCCAGCATTTGGTATCTCCGGTTTCAAGATGCAAACTGAGGAGGAGGCTGAAGCTACAATAGAGGAATCAGCAGAATGTAAGACAACCAGCCAAGAACCATCTGTGAAGACGTCCAAGGTTTCTAAACCCAAAGAAACCCCCAAAGATGTAGATAAATCCCATGTGGAAGATAAAAAAGTTGCCATCACCCCTTCAATCCCTACTATTGTTGTTTCGGAAGCATCTGACACCTCAGGAACGTCAACACAAGAGACAAGTACGGTAATCTGTCGGGTTGCAGCAAAACAAGAAAAAACGGTGATTCAAGAAACACCAAAGGCTATACCTCCAACAGTAGAGGGTAAATCTCTTGAGAAACAGAAAGCCGAAACACAAGTTCAGGAAGTCGCCAAACCAAAGACGAAACCTTCGGAAACCAAACATCCTCTGCTCAAAAGTAACGATCAGGATCCTTTGAAGGCAGTAAGAAAGCTTTTAGGCAAAGATAAAGTCCAGAAATCTGGAAATGAGACAAAAGCTGACGTCTCAGATGAAAAAGAGCCGGCGAAACTTGCGGCCGCCACCAAGACTAAAGCCAAAGGTTCCAAGCAAAGCACTGCAGCGCCCGCTCTTCCTGTTCCGACGTCTGCAGTTGAGTCAACAGGAAGTGAAGGCAAAGATAAGAAAGCAGAATCAGCGTCGGCAGTTATATCTGCACCTGAGAAAAAGGAAGGCGATGAATCCCTCCCGGCCGAACCCCTTCTTAAGGTCATACAAAAACCAAAGGGCATGAAATCCAAAGTCAGCGGTTGGTCCCGACTCAAGAAGTACATGGTTGTGGAGCAAGAGGAGCCAAAATTTCCAGAGATAAGCTCTCAGAAGGAGGCCACTGGGCCGGACCAGAGCGAGGTGCAAAAGGCCGACGAGAAGGCCGTCGACAAGCCCGGCACTCAGGACGAGAACGAAACCAAAGACGCTCCCGTAGCAGCAAAGATGTGGAACGCCGTCCTCTTCCAAATGTTTTCCACAAAAGAGAACATCATGCACCAGATCGAGCTGAACAAAAGCGAGGCGGAGGAGAAGGAGCAAGGGCAAAAGGACGAGTCGAAAGAGATTCCTTCGTTTGCGCACCGGCTGCCTCTGCTGCTTTTTCGTCCAAAGTTTGACGCTAAAAGGCTCAAAGAAGCGGCGTCGAGGCCGGTGACGAAAATTGCAACTGTTTTTGAAATGGGTCTGATTGGGCGCAAAGGTAAAGACGAGGAACCAAAAGACTTTAATAGAAAAGCGAAGGGGTTTGCCGCTACTTAAGCTAATATAATACACATATACATACATATACATACATATATATACATATATATACATATATATACATATATATACATACATATATATATATATATATATATATATACACATATATATATCCACATATACATATACATATACACATATACACATATATATATACACGTATATATATATACACATATATATATACACATATATATATATACACATATATATATATACACATATATATATATACACATATATATATATACACACATATATATATATATACA